>QZGG01001763.1:0-54699 GCA_006409495.1 Sedum album
GCTGAGATCGAAATCGACTTCCACGGCAGACACACCTGCAACACATTTGATGAGATCGAAAGATTTCATCTCCGTTCAGTTGAATCGAAATTAGGGTTTTTGAAAGCGTACCGTTGATGTTGCGGAGGAATTTCTTCAATTTTTTGACGCAGCCGGAGCAATGCATATCGAGCTTGAAAACGACGTCGTTTTCGTGAGTGACTTGGTCTTGTTTCTGCAATAAATAACATGAAATAGGAGATTAGGTGTGTGTGTATAAAATTGAATTTGAATTGGAGATTGAGTTGAGGTGAACTAGTGACGAACCAGAGCTCCCATTTTTGTGAATTGGATTGAATTAGAGGTGAAGGGGTAGTGGAAGGTATTTATAGAGAGGGTTGCGAAAGAGTCGGAGAAGGTTTAAACTCTCAATGCTAATGCGTCACTAGGGTCTGTAACGAAATGAGCTACTTACACTTGCCTCTATTTCAATTCTACTTTTGTTTTTTATTGTGATAATTTATAGACAAAATTTGTGTTTTTTTGTAAAATTTATTAAGGAATATGATTGAGAGGGACGATTAGTTTTCGTAAGACAAGATAATATAATCTCAATCGTTGATTTGAAAGTTGGGTTTTAATGAAATTGAGCAGTTGGATTTGATGGTTTTTTCAGATTTAATCTCTTTCGTTGGATTATTAGTAATCAACAATCGAAATTGTGTCTCACCGTCTCACAAATATTTATACGTCATTCTTGAAAATTTCTGTCTACTAATTATTAAACAACTTACACTTTTATTATATCATATACATCAATTCCTTCGAGTATTGAGTATATATGATCAAGTTTTGTTGATAGTTTTTATGAAATCATTCGCTCGATGTAATTATATTTATTGAGTTATAAGGGTGGTGGCGTGGAATATGGAAACCAAATTGATTACACGCCATTTTGTAGTCCTCACCCTAAAATGCATTCCCTAATTATTATTTTTGTAGTCCTCACCTTTATTTGCGCCACTGTGTACTTTACTTATTTGTAATGGGATTTGACAATGGTATTAGTATGATTTTAATCCAAGTAATTCGTTTCCAAATGAGTTAAAATGAAAATAATGTAGTTACATGGATCCAGATTTCGTGCAGCCAACAGTTAAAGTTAAAACATAGCAACTTAAAACTTTGTTTTGATTCTTTTTATTAAATTATGTTTTAGTGCTAATTTCTTTGCCGATCTAACATAATTTTGGATGGCTGTAAAATACTGTCCGCAACATCAAATGTCAGTCAATACCTTCACAAAATAAAACATTATTGCTTGACAAGCTTCATCCACTCAACAACCAAATGTATGTGTTGTATTAGTTAATGTTCACTCTCATAAAATATTTTTGAATTGATATATATTGTTTCTATTATAAGTTTGTAAAATTAATACTTACAAATGAACTTTTGTAGTCAGTTCTATTCATATAATTTACTCACAATATATTTAGACTAAGAAAATCAAATCCATTCCACATTAAACATCATTAATCACCACCTACCACAAACTGTAATCTTGGCGAGCAAGGAAATGACCAAAAGAACATGAAGTACATGTACTGTGAGAACATTATGTGCAAATGTACTCCGGTCTCCAATGCCATTTTAAAATATGGGACATGCATGCTGCCCTAAGTAGATATATAAAACTGTTAAACCGAACTCAACGAACTTAAGCATCAACAGTTTTACGATGTTACTAATGAAAACAAATGTTTATATGGTTTGTAGTACTGGCTACAGTGTCGTTAACTTTGCTCTCATTTTACTGAAGTCTGAAGTACAACACCAGTAAAGCACGTTGAGAAATTGACATGAAAATGTCTGGCTAGCTTTGAAGTATTTACATGTAATATGCATAGCAATTTCAAACACATTTATCATAAGATGACTTACTTTCCAACTCTTGTGGTCCAACATAAGCTTCCTTGGATCCAAGACACATCATGAACATATATACGTGTTAAAGTTTATAATCCACTATGATTAGGTGTGACATGATACCACCATCTACCTAAAATTGACCCTCTCTAATTACATTTATCAACTCATGTTATGGCATCTGGACTGGTGCATCTTTCATAAGGAATGTTTAAACTGTGCAGCTAGCAAAAAAGAAAGTGGAAAAGAAAATTCGTAGTGAGAAAAGAGAAAGAAAAGAAACGTGGGAGCATTTCCTCGTGAAAATGATTAAAGAAGATGCAAAGGAAGATGACCTCCACAAAACTCTTCTTATGAGGTATGACGGTTAGCTTGAAATTTGCAACGGAAAATTCTAAGAATTTTAAGCTTAGAACAGATACAAAAACCATCTAATAACAGACATATGAACAAGCATATAACTGAACCAACAATGGTAACATATGTCAACAAAACAAACAATAAGATCATCATGGACGGACAACATGGAAATTACATGAAATTGTGATTAAAACTTGTCAATTTCCAATAGATCCACCCCAATATTGGATATCCATAATTTATAACACAGTGCATTATATATAATTTAACAAACTAATGTGTGCACCAATATAAAATAAAAGAGCAATATATGTCTTCAATACAAACTCCCACTAAATCAAAGTATTCTCAAATAAGACTACACCCATATTAGTATATAATGCTCATGAAAGAACTCGGATGGTAATCCTTTTGTAAGCGGATCCGTATCATAAAATTTGTCCAATGTGCTCTATCGATATTTGTCAACTCTGTATCTTCTCTTTAACAACTAAAAACTTAATGTCAATATGTTTTGACATTGTACAACTCTTGTTGTTGTTGGAATACAACACCACCAATTTATCATCACAATATATCTTAAGTGGTCTTTCAACTCCCTCAATAATTCGCAGTTCTGTGAATATGTTTCGCAACCATATTGTGTGATTGGATGCCTTAAAACAAGCTAGCCATAGTAGATGATGCAACAGAGATTGTTTAGCAGACCATGAAATACCAAGACCAACCATTAAATAAATGTAGCCCGAAGTGGATCGCCTACTATCTTGGCATCACGCAAAATCTGCATCAGTATATGACGTTGGGTTTTTTAGGGCGAGTATTGTGAATACTTATCCTAATCACGCTATGTCAAACAAATTTATATGTTCCTAGGGTGACCTAGGGTCGAGTCCCAAGAGAAAAGCCTAGACGTTGTTTTCTATTGATAGTCACTAATGCAAGTCTACGAAAGATGGGGATTTTGTATTTGATTTTTGTTAAGTTATCTAAATCTAATAAACAGAAATAAAATGCAGCAAGAACCCTACTTATTCCTAGGTTATGAGATAATGATGCAATAATAATGAAGCAAGCATACGAAGTCATGAATGATACGTTTCTTAGGTTATTGTGTTGCGCATTCTAGATTCAACTCTCGCTCCTTCTCTAGAATGGATGCAACACTTAAGTACGATTCTCAAACTCTCGCTCTATTGAATCGTGTTTAGAACTTAAATCCCATAATCTCAACCTCTCGGTCTATTGATCGGTAATTCAAGTCCACAATAATGTTAACCTAAGGTAATATGTGTTTGTCACTCTCGCACACGAAACACTGCCCTAAACATACAATTCTGAATTCTAAACCTCCTAAGTTCAACTCTCGTTCCTTCCTTAGGCATCTAAAATTCAGAACATAAATAAAGGGAATAAACAAACATATCAAACACTTCGTATTGCATGTTAAAAATCTGTTTTACATCAAGATCAAACCTAGGAAATCCGTGAGGATTCCCACCACAACACTACTCAGTCATACTATGAAAATAAAGGAACAAAACAGAAATAAAAGTAGAGTAGAGGTTGCCGGTGTTGGAGAGGAGATCTTTGGCGTTTCCTCAAGCTTCTTGTCGTCGAAACCTTTGGAGTAGCAATTGAAAATCCTTCCAAACCGTCCCTCTTGAAGCTTGTTTGCTCCTCGGATAATTGTGTCTTGTTCTCTGGCCGTTCAAGCTCCCTTTGTGTGTGTTTAGGGTTTTGTATTTATACTCTTGAATTTCCAAACCCTGAACTTTCCAAAAATCCAGATTCTGCAATATTCTGTCCTCGGCCGACTCACTTTTGGGTCGCCCGACCCATTTTTTGGGGTGCCCGACCCATTTTCCTCGAAACAACTTCTTTGCCTCCTGACCGACTCATTTTTGGGTCGGGCACCCAAGAAATGGGTCGGTCGACTCATTTTGCTTCCTAGGTCGCCCGACTCATTCCTCGGCAGAAATGGGTCGGTCTGTCTTGAACGACCAAAACACCATCTTATACTCAGAGTTGGAACTTGACGTAAACTACAAAGTTGTAGATAATTGAAAGAGCTTTCCAACGAGATATCATACATCTGAATCCAAGATCTGTGCTGTGTTCTAGAAGCTTTTAAAGAAACAGAGGTTGGGCTGCCACTATATGCTGCCATTTACTCGTTTCTGCTCCGAATCATCTGGAATTCGTCCGAACTTCTTTCATTCCATTCCGCATTGATATATTTACGTCTATAACCTGAAATAAAATAAAAGAGTATCAAAAGACGCGATATGTCTTTTGTGACAATTAAAATACCCCTGTAACGAGCGATTATTCTGCGTAAGACACAAAATAAAGTACAAATAATTTATTGCTTTGATTTCAGAAAGTTTAGTGTACAAACTCTATTCTTCCTCTGATTCTATTACGTAGCAGATGGACGCGTATGTTACGTTGACCTGAGTGACACGTGTACGTTTCTTGTTTGTCGCGTTGACGAGGGTCGCGTTGACTTGATCTCGTTTTGGCACTGTAGACTTTTTTACGTAGCTTTGGCAGGCGGTGCGTTGTATGCACTTGTTGACTGCGTAAGCTGAGGTGCTTTGTGTAGCTTTGGCAGGCGGTACGTTTTGTGTACTTGTTGACTGCGCGTGCTGAGTTTGCTTTGTTGTAGGAGGCGGTGCGTTGTATGCACTTGCTGACTGTGTAAGCTTTCTTGTTTGTTGCGTTGGCAGCGGTCGCGTTGACTTGATATCGCTTCTGCGTTGAGGATTCTTCTGAGTAGTATTAGCAGGCTTGTAAATTTTATATACTTGTCGTTTGCGTCGAGCTAGGGTTTCTTCAGAGAGTTATCCTCTTCAGTTTTTCTGGATCCCCCTCAGATGAATGAGAAACTCTCTATTTATAGAGAAAAATTCATGTTGGACTGGGTTTGGTTTGTGGGCTTGATTTGCGGCCTAGTGGCCCAACAACCCATTTACTCTAATGGACTGACTCAAAATAATTAAATTGAATTCAAATTTAATGTTAATTCAAAATAATTATTTCTTTTCTTTTTTTAGCACTTTCATAAATTTTAAGTGCCTACAAATTGCCCCCTCAGGACTATGTCATGAGCAACATTTGAGTGTTGTTTAATGACGTTGTCCTTACTTCATTTGTTGTTGCGCATTTATCAGTGTCAAGCTCGTCTTGAAATGGTTGAGTAGAATGTTTTGTGTTCAGATGTTATCTAACTCTTTTGTCTGACGGCACCGATTTGATCGTCAACTTCTAACTGAATTAGCCTTTGTAGTGAGAAACTCTCTTGATTTGATGCATCTTATTTTTATTGTAGTTGATAATGACGATAGTTGATTATCATGGCAGCAAGCAGTTTTTAGAAATCATCCGCAGTATAAGTAAAGTTGAGGAGTACGTCATTACTCAACCCTCTCCAAAACAATTTGTTTCTAGGGTTTTCTACTCTAGTCCGTGAGTTTCTCTAAATCGTAGTTGTTGTGATTTTTAACTCTCAACGGTGCTTCTGAGAGCATTGAAACAGAAGTTCCTCTACTGCCCCTGGCTAAGCTTTGAACTTTTCCTCAATTTGGCATTGATCACGCTTGATAATATTCTCCCCTTTTTGATAGATTTCTTTGAGTCTTTTTTCATTGAAAGTTTTTATGGTTATTTGAGTACCCTCATGAAGCGGGCTTTGCTTGTCTTCTTTTGAATTTTCTACGAAAGCACTTCTCTGATGTGTGGCTGGTTTTGCCTTGATGGATGTTTGATTTTTTGAATTTCTGTGGTGCTTTTGATTCGGAGATGATGACATTCGCCAGTTGACAATGCATGCCAAGTCCTTTGTTTGTGATTTGCAAAGTCGAATTTTGTTGTTGTTGCTGACTGGTGTCTCGGTAGTTAAAGTCTCGGCTGTTAATGTAGAAGTTACCGTCAATGCTTCAGATGTTGCTACTTCGACGATGTTGAGGTCGTTCCATTGATGATACCCTCGATGTCAATTTCGTAGATGGCCCCAATTTTGGTGATGAAGCTCAAGTGACGTATGTAACCGTCGTCGATACTTTTTACTCTACTGATGTTGTTGAAGATGTTTATGTTGCCGCTTGCGTGACGATGATGTTTGAGTTGACGCTTGTCCTACTACCATTGCTATGCTGCAACCGTTACCGTTGACGATGTGCTGCAACCGCTACTTCCGACGCTGTGCTGCAACCGCTATTGTCGACACTGTGCTGCAACCGCTACTTCCGACACTGTGCTGCAACCGCTACTTCCGACGCTATGCTGCAATCGCTACTACAGACATTGAGCTGCAATCGTTACTACTGACATTGAGCTGCAACCGATACTGGTGACGTTGCAGATGATGTTAATGTTGCGTTGACGCTGGAGTTAAAGTTGACGTTGTTGTTGTCACGAATGATGTTATCGATGCCATTGCTGAAACTGATGTTGTCACCGGATGTCTCTTCTTCCGCTGCTAATGACGTTTGGCGCCGCACCAATTGCTCAATGTAACCATTGAAGAGGTGATACTACCATTGAAGAGGACGTCACAATGTCTACTGCTAACAAAGAGACCATCAATTATTTGAAGTTTCATTTTTTTAGCCGTTTACAGTTTCAACTCGTGCGGGCCAGGATCTTATTTTTTGGAGGTGGCTGCACTTGAAGATTTGATCAAGCTGCCCACGTACTTGCGAAAATTTGCAAGATCAAGCCTGCGTAGTTCCTTTGTAAGCTGTTTATACTCTTGCTTAGGAGGTTTGGGCAGTTTAAGCTCTTGCTCAGGAAGTTGTGCAGTTTATGCTCTTGCTTAGGAGCATGTGCAGTTTAAGCTCTTGCTAAGGAGCGTACTTCTGGAGTTGTTTTTGTAGTATCCTTGCTGAAGAAGCTTTTATGGAAGAAGTCTTCTAAAGTACGCGGAGGTAGCGAGTCTTGTTGCAAGAGATTCGAGAGAGGTGCGCACTGCGGGACAACTTTCTTTGATTTCTTCTTTGGATGGCATGCTTTCTTCCTGCCCCCAAGTGTATTTGGCGCCTGTGGCAGCGGCTTTCTTGGCTTTCTTCACGTGATTATATGGTCCATCCTACATCTTGAGTGTTTTGTGGAATACCCCCAGGAGTCTCCTTTGCTGGCTTTATCTGTAGTGATCGTCTTTGTATCCATACTTTTGTCGGCATAAGCTACCAAACCAAATGCTGCATTTGCGGAGTGATTTACGATTAGTCGTCACCACTGTTTGATTTGCTTCTACTGCTTCTTCTATGCTGAGGAGGATCTTCCTGTTGTTGGCCAATCTCGCGATCGGTTCTTCTTCAGAGTGCTTTGGTGTTGGCAGCTGAATGATCTTCTTCTTCGACAAGTCATCAAAGTCGGAGTATGCGAACGGGTACTTATTTGCTTGCAGTTCCTTGAAAGTTGATTTGTGACGTTTGGAGTCTTTGGTATTGACGTCTTTCTTCGTCTTTAGCTTATGTTTTGCTGAGATCTTCACCGAACAGCTGCTGGCGCTGATAGCCATTACCTCTTCAGATGTGCTTTCGTCGATGTCGTCAATGTTCGTATCCTCCTCAACGGGCGTCCTTGAGTATGACAAGTGAGTGTGTCGGTGCCTTTTGACCATTATCTCCATGTCATGAGCACGCGTCGCCAGTTCGTGGAAGCTTCTTGGTTTGATCCCTTTGAGGATGTAAAGAAGTTCTCAGCTCATCCCATCAATGCAAATCTCCAAAGCTGAGGTCTCGTTGATGGGATCTTTGCATGCAAGGCTTAGTGCACGCCAACGGTTGATGTATTCCACAACAGGTTCATCCTCCCATTGCTTAGTGCTCGTCAATTCGCTCATGCCGACGATGCGTCTTGCGCTGTAGAATCGGTTGAGGAATTCATGCTCAAATTTGCTCCCAGCTGTCGATAGATTCAGCGTCCAAGTCTGTATACCAGTCGAACGCGGTATCCTTCAAGGAGCGTACGAACTGTTTCACCAGCTGATCACCTTCGGTTCCCGCGTTACTGCATGTTTCCACAATGTGAGCGACATGTTGCTTTAGATTTTCGCTGCTATCAAACTGCTGAAGCTAGGGAGGTTGATAACCTAAAGGCATGCGTAGTCCATCGATTCTTCTCGAGTATAGCGTGATGTAACGCGAACTCGTAGGAACGTCTCCGCTCATTTGAATTTTGACCACAGTTGCCACCATAAGTTGTAGCCGCTTCTCGTCTCAGACGACACTTTTTTTCATCACAGCTTCTTCCAGAACGATCTTGTGCGCATTATTGTCATCCAATGCGGCTTCGTGATTGGCTTCTTTAGGGTTTTTCTTTTTACGCAGATTGCTCACCTCTTTTTGAAGATCATCAAGCGTATTGTTCTGTTCTTCGTTGTCTTTCATGATAAGCTCAAGCATCTTCAGCATCTTCGACATCTACTCCTTCAATGGTCTTTGCACCTATTGTCATGACAGAAGCCGCGAAAGTTATTTTGTTTTGTTGCAGAGACGCCTTCATATTTGGTGAAGGTGCACTAACGACTTCGTTGTTTGCGCTCCTTTGACGTGGTGGAGAGGTGGAAGCAATCAAAGCAGATGCTGCTGCGGCAATAGATGCAGCAGAGTACGTGCGTTCTCGAGTTGACTCCTTACCAGCGTGTAAGTTAGTAGTAGCCGTGTTGACAACGGCTTTACGCGCCATGCTTTTTGTGCAAACGCCACCTAGCTGTACGTTGCTGACGGTTTGTTGTGTTGCAATAGCTTGCTTGGGAGTGCGAGGACTAGTTGGTGTGCAGCCATTGTTGTAGTGGAATTTTTTACGTAGTAGAGATGAGAGTTAGAGATCTTCACGTCGGGTTCACCAATTGCGTAAGACACAAAATAAAATAAAAATAATTTATTGCTTTGATTTCAGAAAGTTTCTTGTACAAATTCTATTCTTTCTCTGATTCTACTACATAGCAGATGGACCCGCATGTCACGTTGACTTGAGTGACACGCGTACGTTTCTTGTTTGTCGCGTTGACGAGAGTCGCGTTGACTTGATCTCGTTTTGGCGTTGTAGACTTCTTTGCGTAGCTTTGGCAGGCGGTGCGTTGTATGCACTTGTTGACTGCGTAAGCTGAGGTGCTTTGTGTAGCTTTGGCAGACGGTACGTTTTGTGTACTTGTTGACTGAGCGTGCTGAGTTTGCTTTGTTGTAGCAGGCGGTGCGTTGTGTGCACTTGCTGACTGCATAAGCTTTCTTGTTTGTTGCGTTGGCGAGGGTCGCGTTGACTTCATCTCGCTTTTGCGTTGAGGATTCTTCTGAGTAGCTTTAACAGGCTTGTAAATTTGTATACTTGCCGTTTGCGTAGAGCTAGGGTTTCTTCAGAGAGTTATCCTCTTCAGTTTTTCTGGATCCCCCTCAACTGAATGAGAAGATCTGTAGTTGGATTAGGCTTGGTTTGTGGGCTTGATTTGCGGCCCAGTGATCCAACAACCCATTTACTCTAGTGAGCTGACCCAAAATAATTAAATTTAATTTTAATTTAATTTTAATTCAAAATAATTATTTCTTTTTTTTCCAGCACTTTCATAAATTTTAAGTGCCTACAACCCCCTAAACGATCTCGATGTATTTGGATTCCTAATACAAAAGACGCGTCACCAATATCTTTCATATCAAAATGTTTTGATAAAAATTTCTTATTGTCACGCAATATCTCCAAATTGTAAGCAGCAAGTAATATGTCATCGACATATAGCACTAAAAATGAACTTACTCCCACTAAATTTGTGATACACACATTCATCCATCATATTACCTCGAAACCATATGAGGTAAATGACTTGATGGAATTTGAAGTACCACTGACGAAAAGCATGCTTGTGTCCATAAATGGATTTTTTTAATTTACAAACCACATTTTTGAATCACCATATTCAAAATTTTGTGATTGTACCATATAATTGTTTCGTTAATGTCATCTTGAGAAACGTAGTTTTAACATGCATTTCGTGTAACTCAAGGTCAAAATATATAGTTAAAGCCATTATTTTTTGGAAGGAATCTTTTGTAGAAATTGGTGAAAAAGTTTTATTAAAATCAATTCCTTCATTTTGAGTAAATCCTTTGGATGCAAGACGTGCCTTATTTCATTCCACATTATCATTTGAATCCCTTTTGATTTTAAATATCTATTTATAACCAATGGGTTTCACACCTTTGGGAGTTTGGTAATGAAAAAATTTCCCAAACTTTATTGTCTTGCATGGATTTCTACTCATCATTCATAGCTTCGATCCATTTTTGAGAGTTAGAACTTTTCATGACTTGAAAGCTGATAGGATTACTTTCGATAAAACCATTCTCATGTTTTTTGAGATATACAAAACAATTATTTGATATTGCATTTCTGGTCTCTTTGACAAATCTCCTTAGTGACACCTTTTTTTGAGATGAATGAGTTTATTATTCAGGTCTAATATCAACATTTTGCACTTCAGAAATATAATTTTTAAGATGAGGATCAAAAAAAATTCTTGATCAATATTTAAATAGCTCTCTTTAAAAAAAATATATTTAAATAGCTCTCATACGAACTCTGCTCAATTCATTGAAAGATGAACTCATTTTACAAGAGGGATGCTAAGAGCAACGAGATCAATCGGTGTTTACCGAACTCCCGAATCATGTCACATATCAACATTAGTAAAGTAATGCGACCTTAATTACACGTATTAGAGAATTTGAGTAATTATTAAGAAATCACCCAAATACACTGTACATGACAAATTTCAGAAATATGGGTGGATTATTGTAGAGCCATTTTAGTCACACTTATTAGAATTGGTGCTTAATGAATTTATCTTTTACAAATTCACTCGATTTATTTTTTTAATTCTTCATATGAAAAACAAACAAAAACATGTAAAAAGAAGCAAATCAGACCCAGCAGCGTAGCATCAGTTTCCGCCTGCCTCAAACCCCTACCCACCCACAAACCAGTTTCCGTCTCAATCCCTTCATCTACACTCTGATACTCCCTCCCTCCCCACCTTCCCTTATCCTTAAAACCCTCAAAATTTCATCCCATCCAACCCCCCAAACCCTAGCCAACTGTGTCACCTCCACCCCACTTCTCAAATCCAGTTTCCGTCCCCTTTCATATGTTCAAGCGCTTATTGAGCATCGGGGTCTTTGGAATTTTTGAATTTGGTGGGGTAGTGGGAAGAAGATGGTTGATGGGCATGAGAATGGTGGGGATAGGAATCTAGCCAGTGGCTCACGGGGCTGGGGTGCTACTAGGTTGTCTGTTTCTGGAGGTCAATCGGTGTCGACTAGTGGTAGTGTTGGGTCTCCGAGCAAGATTGAGCAAGTGGCTACCACGCCTGTGAGTGAGAGTACCTTTCGGAGGCTAACCATCTTGATATTCATACAGATGATGCTGATGCTCAAGGGTCTGTTGTTTTTAAATTGCTTGATTATTAGATTGTTTTACGGAAATTCAGACTTCATATTGACATTGGATAACAATGCATAAAGAGTACCAGCTAGTCCAGTTCTGCACAGAGATATTTTAATTTAAACATGCGAGGCTATATTCTTTTTGTCATATTGTTTGTGATATTATTTTAAGATGCAGGAGTAGTAACATTCTGAGTCAGTGTTCTTGTGTATAACACTGGGCTTGATTTTTCTTTTTCGATTTGGTTTACTTGTGAACTTTGCTAATAGTTATTTTATATGCAGGAAGAAGAAGAAAAGAGGTCAACGGGCCGTAGGAGGTGACAAGAATGGCAGGGGACTTCGACAATTCAGTATGAAAGGTAGCTGGTTATCTAACTCTCCCTGCTGTATAGTTTTTGGGGTTTAAATTTAACAACATTATATCTGAAAACTCTTGGCTGCAATATTAGGAGTTGGTGTCTTTTATTATTCTTTACGCCTGAGTAATGAAGCATATTTGCTTGCTCATGCTGAGTTTTTAATTGTTGCATAGTTTGTGAGAAAGTGGAAAGCAAAGGAAGGACTACTTACAATGAGGTAAGATGGTTGTTTTTTGGATTTGTTGTACCTTTAATATGTTTAGGTAAGTTTCAGGCTGAGAACATGACTTTATAAGCGCATCATCTCCGTACCTGACCTTTCATTCGTTTATTTCATATCATAGGAAGTGATTTTAATGATAATGTTGACAATGCCTCTTTAATTTTTGTTCTTAATCATATCCATTTCTATTCGGTTCCCTGCATCATCAAGTAATATAATCTTTTTCCCTCATCTTGCATTTGTAGACCCTTTGCAGTTCTAAATAGATTCTTGCGCTGCTATGCACATCTGACCCTTTGCACAATGCACAACGGACAATCCGTACCTTTTCACTCTTCTATAAGTCTCTTGTTTTTATTAGTTAATCTGTCCAGGTAGCTGATGAACTAGTAGCTGAATTCGCAGATCCTGCAATTTGTCTCGCTCCTGATCAGGTTTGCAATGATGTGTAATTTCTCTTTACATGTGTTTCTTCACTGTTATCTTGTTTGTGTATTACTTTTGTAACATTTTTCGTATATTAATCCAGTTGATTTGATTAATCTTTGAAAAAAGCTGAAACTTGGCATGTTATAATGTCAGCAACAGTATGATGAAAAAAATATAAGGCGAAGAGTTTATGACGCCTTGAACGTTCTCATGGCAATGGACATTATTTCCAAAGACAAGAAAGAGATACAATGGAAAGGATTGCCTAGGACAACATTGAATGACGTTGAAGAGTTAAACGTAAGCGATTTACATTAACTTGTCATTGTGTATTCTTCATTACTATTATAATACACAAATATATTAAACTTCAGCAATATCACAAACTTTTCTATGTATTTTTGTGCAGGCAGAGCGAATGGCACTTCAGAATAAAATTGAGAAGAAAGCAGCGTACTTGCAGGAACTGGAAGAGCAAGTGAGATATTTTCTATTAACTTACCTTAACTATTTGCACACCTTCATTTTAAGTAAGTTGCTTTTGGTTTGACGAATTGGTTGTTTTGTGTAGTATGCGGGGCTTCAAAATTTAATACACAGAAATGAGCAATTATTCAATTCAGAAAATGCTCCTAGTCAAGGCGTGCAGCTGCCATTTATCTTGGTTCAGGTATGATTTATCTATAAACCTTGTTAAGATTTACTATGGTTCTCAGAGACGGCTGACACGCATTGCCAATAATGACGAACGACTTATTTATATATTGGTTGCAGACCCGTCCCCATGCAACTGTTGAGGTGGAAATTTCAGAAGATATGCAACTTGTTCATTTTGACTTCAACAGGTACATAGCGTAAAAAGCAAACCTTTAGTACATAAATATTCTTCAGGATCTCGACGTGGATATCATTTATACGTCTTCATATCTTTTTTTTCAAAATCTTTTGTACTCTTAACTTTTTTCTTAAATGCTTACATTTCAACTTATTGTGATGTGCAGCACCCCATTCAAACTGCATGATGACAATTTTGTACTGAAGGCTATGAATTTCTGCCAAGGATCCCAAATTGACCCTTCAGATACAGCTAACAACATTTGTTTCGAAGCAGGAGCAGGGACCATATCCAACTCTTATCAGCAAGAAATGTTACTTCGGCCTTGCACATCAAGCACCTCTGGCAGGCCACCCTCCTCTCCTCATATTCCAGGAATAATTAAATCTCGAGTCAAGCACGAACAATAAGATTGATACTAGCAGCAGATATTATCTTTATTTTTGTTGTCTGAGCATCATCTGTTGCCAAATCCTCCATCGTGCACCAACTCATTTGTTCTGCATGAAATCTCAATATGTTTAGTTCTAAGTAGCTTGGTTTAAATTTTACTGTATGAAAAACAGTGGAAACTCAAAAAAGCTATCAGTAAGCTGCAGGTCACGAACATTTTCAATCTTAAATTGAACTGAATATATTTTCTCAAATAGTTATTTATGCAGTGCACGATCTAACCCGGAAGCCCTTTTAAAATTTGAGCCTTTTGCATCAGATGACGGATTAATGGATAATTTGTTTACTAATCGTTTATCCGTGTATCATCAATATGTTAATATACCATCTGTTTATCCTTTTACTATTTATTTTTTATTTGTAAACTAATGATAAACAAATAATGATTTATCTGTTTCATTCATTTATTAAATGGATGCTAAACGAATATGATGACTTTATGTGTTTAACTAAATAGATGATAAATGGTTTGATCTATATGGATGGAAGGCGAATGATAGACAAATTTTGATAGAATTGATGGCTCTACTTCCTTGAATGGCTAAGGCGCTGCCCAAATTTACCCTTATGAATTTATTTATTAGTATATTTAATCTATAATTAGATTCAGATATTCCACAGTGACCCCAAATTCAAGTCGTTCAAATATCCAAATTGACGATTACTCAATAAAAAATACTAGTAACTTTTTACTTGATCTTTATTCTTTACTTGAAACCATCTATAATTTTTATTATTGTCAAAATATAACTACAAATTTGAATTTTTTCTTAAACCACACATATGATACTAAATTTATCAAAATATGTTCGCGTGAGATGAATCATATTTATACGCTCATCAACAGCCTTAATTTAGATAGTAGCTATTTGACTGAACGACAAGTAATTCTAAAAGAACGAATAAAAAACCCTATAAATAAAATCGACCATAAAGAATATCTAAAAATTATTTTAAAAAATTGTCCATAATTGACAAATGCATTGTGATTTTTGCCAAATTAAATTGATTCGATCTCATTAAATTGCAATCTGACGGTGTACAAATCACGATCGCTAAATCCTAAAGTCAACGATCAAGATCATCATCTCAAACATTACCATCATTCTGTGAGATTCAAAGAATCATCACAAAACTAGCAAACAAATCAAAAATCGCATTAAATTGGTTTCAACAACCAAAACAACTCAATATAAAAACCACATGCCGTTTTCAACCGAACCCGTTGATCACGCTATCCATCACCTGTCGCCATACTTCCAACATTTAATTCCAATTCCCACAACTAACAGATTGATTCCCATTTGGCAGTCATACGATTGCTCATTCACACATACATATTTGTCTGTTATAACAACAACAAGTTGGTCGTTAAATTTTTCAAAATTAAGCAGCAACGGAAGAAGCCATGGATTGTCGTAAATTCGTGTCTATCCTCATTGTAGTGGCTTTAATCTTCATACCCACTTCCGGTTCTATCCCATTCATTGTCCTACATGGTAAAGTTCCTTCCTTTTTAGCTTCCTTTTTGTTGCAAGATATGTAATTGTTGAGGCTCAATTTGGTGAACTGTTTGCAAGTTATACATGGTGTGGTTTGAGGGGTTTGTTGGTGGTATTTGTATGATTTGGCTTTTGTGGTAATGCCTTTTATAGTGATTATCACTAGCATTTTCTATGGACATGTCTGCTCCCTCAATATTACTTTTGGATATAGGAAATTTAATTCGGGCAAGTCACTAATAAGGGAGTTGTGTTTTAATTTACAGGTATTGCAGATCAGTGCTCGCATGAAAAGGTCCAAACTTTCACGCAACATTTGAAAGACTTTTCCAATGTCGAAGGATATTGTGTGTAAGCATATTGGTATTTTGTTGACTTTTTATCTTTATGTGGATTTACAATAGTTCAGAAGTAATGAACTCCTTATACTCTTCTGTTTCATTAAACCTCTTTGATCGAATTATTTTCTTTTGATTCCCTGCTCGGAAATGCTTCCCTGTTGAAGTTCACTCGTGCTGATACTTTCCTCGCGCTTAGCATCTCTGTCTATTTAGCGATTTTTTTAAATCTCACTATTTCCTTTGCTGCAGAGAGGTGGGAAACGGGGTATTGGATTCATGGTTTATGCCTATCGAGAAACAGGTGAGTTCTTATATAGTGAAAGATTTGTTGTTGAGTTCTGTATCTATATTCCAGATGTAATATAGTGTTTCTCGTTTATGCAGGCTGCAGTAGTTTGCGAAAAGGTGAATACAAATTAATGAATTATGAAGGCCCATCTTTATGCATACGCTCCTGTTGGCCTATGCCCGCATTTGTTTGATCTCTTGTTTACAGGTGAAGGAATGAAGGAACTCCAACAAGGTTACAACCTGGTTGGCCTGTCACAGGTTGCATATTTCACCTTTAAGTATTGATAATTCAAACGCTTTGAGTCTGCTACATTGATATTAATCAAAGATTCTGATAACGTATGTTATTTTTCTTAATAGGGAAATCTGATTGGGCGAGGAGTTATAGAACTTTGTGAAGGAGGACCTCCAGTAAGAATTAACTGCACAATAGATTTGTCCGAAAAATATGAGTCTTTTATCCAAGAAAGTTTTAATAATGCCGATAACCATCTTCATTTTGTTCATTCTTTTAGAATTTAAAACAGCTCTCCTGATGCTTGTTTGTTATTCAATCACTTGTCTTCTGTGTTTTAATTGTGTTTCTGATATCAACGAAAAACAGGTTAAGAATTACATTTCACTTGCTGGCCCTCACGCTGGTACTGCTTCTGTTCCTCTATGTGGTGTAAGTATTTTCATAGTTCGTTATAATTAGGGTTATTTGTAAAAGTATATAACTCTCAGTACGCTGGTGATTCTGCTATTTCCTTCTACAGGGTGGTCCTTGGTGCGCAGTAGCTAACAATCTTATAAAATCAGCGATTTATTCCGACTTTGTCCAGGTATGCATTGCATATAGCTTTCAATATATCATTCCTTATCAATCCATACTTTCAAAATCTCTTATCTCATTTAGAACTTATTTGTTTGACAGGCTCACCTGGCTCCCAGCGGTTACCTTAAGTTACCAAATGTAAGCAAATAATTACTTTTCAAAGAAATATCCTCACCTTTCAATGCACTTCGCAACGCAAGACTGGAGGCAATATAATTAATCAAATTGTTGTGATTTCATACTCAACAGGATATTCCCAACTACTTGACAAAATGCAGTTACCTTCCAAAGCTTAACAATGAACTACCTGATAAGAGGAATGAAACGTACAAGGCGCGCTTCACCAGCTTGCAGAATTTGGTCCTCATCATGGTGAGCTGAAACATTTTTCTTCAATTTATTATACTTCCTTTAATTTTGTAAATATCCATATGAAATGTAAAATTTTGTGTACCAGTTTGAGCAGGACGATGTCCTAATACCAAGAGAAACATCTTGGTTTGGATACTATCCGGATGGCGCTTTCAAGCCAATCAATCCTCCGCAAGAGGTAAATTAGTACACATTTTGCAATGTTAATTAAGTGCTAACAAGGGAATAGGCACATAGCGCAAAAGGTTGTTTCCTAAACGTTATGCTGGTTTTTTGATGTTCAGACAAAACTTTACACCGAAGATTGGATTGGTTTAAAAACACTAGACGAAGCAGGAAAGGTGAAGTATATAAGTGTTCCAGGGAAACATATTGAGATATCAATCAACGACATGCAAAAGTACGTCATACCATACCTTGTTGATCAACCTTCAAAGTCGGATAAGGCTGGCCGGAGCAATATAATGTCTGAAGTAAAATTTGTTCATAAAAGAGTTAGAAAACAAGCTGCACCTTGACTTCAATGAACCTGTGAAACTAAATTCATTCATTTATCAAACTTGCAAAAATAAAAGAAACTCTATTCTTCACACTTTGTTTCAAACAAATACGTCAACAAGTTTTGAAATTTATTTTATGATGACTCGATCGGATCCCCTTAGTATTGAAATTATCTACAAACCCCCTCTGAAGATTCCGAAGCTCAAAAATCTTAAAACCAATCTCGAAATTCTGTTGTTGCGTTCACTTCGTTGGAATGAAATCAATTATGGTGGAATGGAATGCTCATTCTTGATGGAATGAAAATATATGTCCATTCCTTATTTAATTCCATTCCTTATTTAATTCCATTCCTTTTTCATTCCATTCTTTCGTCTATTCCTTACTATTCATGTGAAGTGAACACAACATATAATTGGACACCGTCGGATTCCGTACGTCTCCTTTCACCTCCGCTGCTGTTTTGTTCAACTTTTTTTGTTGGTAACCATGAAGAATGTATCATTCCAACCTCATATTTTCAATATCTTCCTATTTCTTGTAACTATTTGACTGTAGCTAATGTTTTGTTCTGAATACACATTATGTATGGTTTTGAATTGCATGCGTAGTAGAAAGGTGTAAGAAATAATTTGTGATTAAAAAGGATTATTGGACTTTGCTGTTATCCACGCTAATGTATGATGACGTCAACATGCGCAAACATTAATTTTTGATGATTTGTCTTCTCTAGAAATGCTATATAATGAGGAAAAACATAAAACCCTAATCAATAGTCATTTGAGACTAGTAGAGAGAATAAAGAGCGATTGAAGAAGTTGAAACGACTAAATCATCAATTCAATATGTTCTTCTTTCTCATTCACTATCTAAATTTCTAATTCAGATTTTTTTTGATGGGTGGGTTTACAATTGAGTACAAGATATTACATATTCATCTAGTACAACTAATACTCTGAACGCACAAAACAGCCTCCACGCGCGCAGACGGGAGGAATGAAGCCCCAGAAAAATCTTAGGAAATTTGGTGAGGCCAGGATTCGAACCCTGACCCTGAGGTTCCTTTGTCAGGTTCCTCAACCAACAGAGCACCACTCTGTTGGCAAATTTCTAATTCAGATTGAGACATGGGTTTTTCAAGAGATACACATTTAATATTAATTAATTTTACTGTTTTGTGTTTTATGATTTAAAATTAGTATAGTAATTGAGAATATGTATACGAATTATTCATTTTTTTAGGGTTAATAGTTAACCTAATTGGTGCTTTCGATGAGCTTATGTAAAATACACGACAATAGGGCTGCATGTGAGAAGATACAATCAACAATTACTCGATGATCGATTCAATAATTACTCGATGATCGACTTGATAAAAATTCGGTCAATACTCTCCATAATAAACGAGTCGTTTATGTTCGTGAACAACTCGAATGGATGTTCGTTCGATACTCGATAAAAACTCAACAAATACTCGATAAATATTCGTTTATAACCCGAATATGAATGTGAATGAATGTGAATATGATATTTATGATTCATATATGATTGTAGTTTGTTTAAAATGTTAATATTTATATAATTAATTTGTTTAAGAACATTTATACTTGTTTAGTAATTCATTTAACAGTGAAGGGTTATAGGAGGACATAGATTTTTTCGTAAGACGAAAGGACATGATCTCAGCCGTTTATTTATATCAATCCAACGGTTGATATTGGCAGCTGTCAATCACCAACCGCCTGTGTTTTTTGCAAATCCAACAACCTAATTAATTAAAAACCAACTTTAATCTCAACCGTCGAATTAATTAAATCAACGGTCAAGATTACTTCCTTATGCCTCACAATATTTATATGTCTCTCTAGAACTCAACTCCATTTAACATTCAATTTTTATGTATTTGGCTCGATAAAAACTCGAATTCGGCTCGAACTCGTCAAAATTAAACCAGACGAGTATGAACACGATTTTTGGAAATCGATAAAAACTCGGTTCGAACTCGAACTCATAAAATTTAAATGAGCCGATCTTGAACAACTTAATACTCAACTCGACTTATTTACGGCCCTACATGACAATATTGTGTGTATTTGTGTTTGCACATTAATTTAACTCTTTTTGATATTAGTGTTCTTTTACGTTAAAGTTCTACATAGGTTCGCAAGTGTAGAATGGTTATAAAAACATATGAGCACATTACCCTTGTCGAAATATATTGAGTTATGATAATAATCAACTGTATGATTTCTATCATCGATAAACATTTAATTACAAATAATTATCTTGAACTTATTCTTTTCATCATATCAATAAATTCTTTGCTGATTTTATAAGGACTATACAATCAAATTCACAACCCAACTTTGTGTAAAAAATTCACAATCCACTATTCATATTTACAAAAAATGAAGCGTGTCACTCTGTGTACGTTATCAATGCTCAAGTAGAGTTCTATGAGGAAAAGTAAATATTTGTGAAATAGAAGGATATCATTTCAATCGTTTATTTCTATTAATCCAAAGGTTGATACTGATAACCAACATTCTCAATCACCCGTGTTTTTTTCAAATTCAACCACCTATTTATTAATTAAATCTCAACCATTAGATAAATCAAAATTAACGGTTTAGATGATGTCATCATGTCTTTCAAAAATATTTTGTCTCCCTATATCCGAATTCATCAATGTTGTAATAGACATGTAGATGAGCGCTTATGTACATCCATATCCTTAAATTACATCTGTAAGGGCACATCTCAACCGTCATCTCATCTACTAGTTCATCAATTGAGGGCACGTGTCTACCTTTTGGTTAGTGGAGAACACTAAATGCAAATGGATTAGTGGTTGCCACGTGACACCAAATTGATAAAGTAATGAATGAGATAGATGGTTGAGATGTGGCCTTACGAATATAAATTAAGAGTGTGGATGTACATGAGTGCTCCTCTCAACCGTCCATCCACTCTTACACATTTGTAACACCACATCTCAACTGTCCATCTCATCCACTTACCAATTTGGTTCCATGTGGCAACCACATACATACTTGCATTTAGTATTTTCCACTAGCCCAAAAGGTAGCACATGTCACTCAGTTGATGATCTAGTGAATGAGATGACGGTTGAGATGTGCTCTTATAAATATAGTTTAAGGATATGGATGTACTTGATCACTTCTTTAGACATGTATATATGAACGACGCTTTTTTGAAGATCAAAATAATTTAACACAATTTTAATTCATCGCCAATGAGAAAAGGCAATTTAAGTCGTCTTTCTCTTTTTTTGTATGTCGTCCATTTTTTTATAAACAACGTCAATGGATTCAAATTTGGTGCAACAATTAATAGTACTAGTAAAAACAACATCTAAAATAGAGTTTACACAATACAACGTAAGATAATAACAAAATCATCGAAACGATTTCTTTTTTGTTGAACCCTTGGGGTTTTGATGATGACAAGTGATCAATACTGACTAGTGTATTGAGTGTGCAGAATTGTGATTCACTGGACTTACTGAACGACTAGTCTGAAGTCGTTGGCAGTTCCTGATATTTCGGACTCAGAAAAATCAGGGAAGTATATCTTGTTGCCTAAATTGATTAGATCGATTTTGATGATATTCTAACTGCCTTTTGAGCTGAGATAATATTCTAACTACTTTTTAGAGTTTAGAAAAGAAATATTGAACAAAGATTTGAATAGATATGATATTGCCTAATCGGATTTACATGGATTGTAGGACTGATTTGAGAGGAGAGGCTTAGTATAAAAGCCTGGTGCAGCAGCTTGTAGCTGTGTGACTTTGTGAGATAGCTAGAGAGGCGATCGAGACCAAAGCACGAGGAGAGCGAGCGTGACCGCGTTTACTACGTTGGTTGAGGCTTTTAGTGTTAGGCTAGAGACTTCATTAGTCCATCTAGCTTGAGACGGCTTGCTGCAGAACTTCGACTTAGTTGGTGCCTGAGAATCAAGGGGTGCAGCTTAGAACAGTAGTAAACGAGGAGTTGTACTAGCTGATTCAAGTGTATTCGGTTCGAGGACATTAATAAAGTTGAAGTTGAGAATCCTTCCAGTTGCTGCTGGAAGGGGTGGTTTTTCCCAGTTGGGTTTCCACCTAAAATCGTGAGTACTGTTTTACTTGTGTTTATTACTTACTTGTTTATTCCGCTGCGACTAGTCGTATCGAGGGACAAGTCGACCCTCACGACTAGAAGTACAAGCTAACCTCGATCCAACAATTGGTATCAGAGCCCGGTGCTCTAGATTAGTGTTAGCTTGCAGGTACATGGCAAAAACTTCGGAGATTGGACACCCCCGCCACTGAAATCGGGAGAATATGACTGGTGGGTCAAACAGTTCAAGTCACATGTGTGTTCACTGGACGCTCAGGTCTGGAAAGTCATTACTAGAGGAGATGAACCAATTTTGGACCAAATGATGCTGTTAAGGATGAGAATCTTTATGATGAAAAGACTATCGGATCGTTGAAAAGAATCATCGTGCAAAAGAGTTCTCCTTCAAGCACTGACCGAAGGAGACAAACGGAAGATACTAGGTTATGACACTGCCAATGAGATTTGGGAGCCCTGAAAAGACTGTACTCTGGGAATGAGGATATCCAGAAGAACAGAATATTGACAGCACTCAAGGAGTATGAGTCGGTTGCTCAGGGAAGGAATGAATCTCTGGAGGACTTCCACTCCAGGTTCCAGACATGTGTGGGACAACTAGTCTTTCTGGGTGAAAAGATGGAAGATTGGAGAATCACTCACCGGTTCCTCCAGGCACTGGATCCTAGCTGGGATCACATAGCAATGGCTCTCATGCTCAATCAGATATTAAAGCTATAACACTGGAAGAACTTGTAGCGAGACTTCAGTCACATGCTATGTGTTCAAAGGGAAGACGGCCTCCAGAGAAGCTACAAAGTCCAAGTCACTGGCACTTAAGGTTGAAAAAGCGTTTGAACTAGTCCAGACTGATGCTCAAGATGATGAGGACCTTGATGAATCCACTGCTTGATCACCAGAGCACTAAGAATGACAAAACTGGATGCTATGAGGAAAGTCAGAAAGTTTAACAGAGGAGACAACCAGAACTCACAGTCCTCTAATCAGAACACACAATCGACTGGTCCTAAAGACAAGAAGGACATCATATGCTGGTGGTGCCAAAAGAAAGGACATGTCAAGCCTGAGTGTCTGAGAAAGAAGGCAGGAAAGCCTGCTACTGAAAGGGATGGCAAAGCAATGCTGGCTGCATGGGGAGAAAAGTGACTGTGACCTACCAGTGAATCGGGAAGTTGCTTAATGGCACTTAATAACGACGCGAATAATGAGGTAATACTAACTCTCCTTCTAGAATGTCTCGTGCTGATTTATTAGATCTCCTGAGAAAACTAACCGATGTGAATGACGAATGAGTAGTATATTGGAAGAGCAGAAAGTTGAAATTGCAGGTCTTATTGAGGAAAATCTTTTATGGTCTGGTACTGCTATAGAACTTCAGGATGCGATTAAGAAGAAGTCCGTCAAATGTAACAACTTTCCTGATCTGAAAGAGGAAGTCAACCAATTGAGGAATGAAATACAGAAATTGGAAAAGGAGAAAACAGAACTGACTGATGAACTGGAAAGGAAGAGTCTAGAGAATAACGAACTGGACAAGCTGAAGATGAAGGCACCTGTTGTTGATGCTGCTGAACAAAAGGTACCTACACTGAGTGAAAGATTCCGACCAGGTCTTGGATACATTGCTGAGGAAAAACATCTTGCCTCCACCAGTTCTGCCAGAACACATACTAGCCAGAAAATTTCGAAGGATCATTCTAACGACCAGTATGTGCCATTTGATGGTTCTAAGGCATATCAGATGTGGAAGAAGCAAGCAGACAACACTGGACCATTGAACTTCCAGGAAAGAAAGAAGGGTAAACCGTTCAGACCGGGAAACAGTAAGTACGTAAACTTGAGATCGCACCGTGTTTGCTGGCACTGCGGTAATAATGGACATTACCGCAGAGAATGTGGTAAGCTAAAAGCTGATAGGGAGAGGAATGAGATGTACACTAGGAATCATGGTCAGGAAGTCAGGGGGAACCACAAGTGGAAAGAACCCATGAGATCACAACAAAGGTACTCTCAAGGCTATGAACCGCACACCACTATCATGAGAAGCGACCACAACACTGGACAGACAGAGACAGTCCTCACCTCACTATCATAAGGAACGACCACAACACTGGACTGGACAACACTTGACTAGACAACACTGGACATCCACAGGAGGAAGACCTAGGGAAACTCCAAGAAGGAAAATTGATCTTGGAACAGAATGGAAACCTAATCCTACTAACAAATTTATTAATGCTGTTTCCTATAAATCAAAAGCAGTTAAGCCCAAGTCGATCTGGGTCCGTAAGACTGATGTTTTCCTTGCAGGAAGGATGAAGGGACAAAGGTGGTTCATAGACAGCGCATGCTCACTCCACATGACAGGGAACAAGGAGTGGTTTCTAACCCTCAATAAACATCAAGGAGGACCGATCACCTTTGGAAACAAGAGCAGAGGTGAAATTTGTGGGATCGGTACTGTAAGTCTGTCTAGTACTACTCAAGTAGAAGATGTTAGTTATGTTAGGGGCTTAAGTTATAACTTGCTAAGTGTTTCTCAGTTATCACAAAAAGGTAAAAATCGAATTATTTTCACTGACACTGACTGTTTGGTTGAGCGCATTGAGACAGGAAAGATTCTTCTGAAGGGAATAAGAAATAACAATGTCTATATTGTTGATCACTCGTTTGAGCCAGAAGGGGAGTTGTGCCTTGTGTCGCACTCAGATGATTCTGACTTATGGCACCGAAGACTAGGACATGCCAGTCTACGTCTTCTCTCCAAACTCCAAAAGAAGAATCTAGTAGAAGGATTACCCAGCGTGAAGGAATCTGAGAACGGAGTGTGTTCTTGTGCCAAAGGTAAAATGGTGAGAAGCTCCTTAAATCAAAGGACTGGGTGAGTTCCAAGAAGCCTCTAGACTTGATTCATATGGATCTGTGCGGACCGATGCGTGTCCAGAGTAGAGGAGGTAATCGGTATGTACTAGTCATTGTTGATGACTACTCAAGGTACACCTGGACTATCTTTCTTAGAACTAAAGATGAAACTTTTGATGAGTTCGAAAATTGGAAAACTAGTGTTGAGCGATTACTTGATTTATCTATTATCTCACTACGTACTGACCATGGAACAGAGTTCCAGAACTCTCAATTTCTTGACTTGTGCAGACTGGAAGGTATATCACCAACAGAAGTATCTGAGGGAGATGATAAAGAAGTTTGGAATGGGCGATGCCAAACCCTTTGGTGTCAAGCTAATCCCAGAGAAACTCACTTGAAGGCAGTTAAGAGGATACTTCGATATCTTAAAGGAAGATGTGGTATCCTAGAGGAGAATCGCTAAAACTTATAGCATATACTGATGCAGACTTCGCTGGAAGTAGATTGGACAGAAAGTCGACCTCTGGAACAGCTCAGTTTCTTGGCTCATATTTAGTCTCCTGGTCCTCCAAGAAGCAGAATTCAGTGGCACTTTCCACTGCAGAGGCAGAGTATATGGCAGCTGCTGCATGCTGCTCTCAGCTGTTATGGCTCCGACAACAGCTAAGTGACTATGGTCTTAAATTACTTTCAGTTCCTATTTTCTGTGATAACACTAGTGCTATTGAAATCTCTAAAAATCCTGTGCAGCACACTAGAACAAAACATATAGAGACACGTTATCACTATTGTAGGACAAACGATCAAGTCGCTGACATTTTCACGAAGGCCTTGCATAGGGAACTTTTCGAAAGGCTCCGAATGGAGCTGGGTATGATCTCTCTATCCTAATCAGTATATAACTTCTACTACTAACCTCTGTCTGATCTGAATATTCATGCTCTGTGTGTTAGTAGATAGAAGTGACTAGTGATCACCGAATGGAGGTCACATATCTTGTGTACTAGTAGCTTCAGTACAGCTTAAGACTCCCGTCACATATGGTAAAACTGTGATATACTTCAGTATGTTCTTTGTGACCTAACAACGCTTCCTATTTGTTCCCACATCATAAGCCCAAAGGAAGTGGTTGAAACCATCCCTAGCCTATTCGAGAACTAGCTGTCTCCAGTCCCCATCTGTTTTTACTAGTAGTTCGGAGACACTAGTGGTAGATGATACACACATAGTCGAGAATGATCATATATTTGGGTGTGTTTACGTGATTCTTTGTCTAACATGCTTTTCTTTGGAGTAATGTTTTCTGTCACTAGGACAACTGCCGCATTACTTCCTTCGCAATATACCTTGGGACTGGATAATCAGAGAAACTGGTGGTAAGGATCGGTTGTCAGACAGCATTCATTAGCCACCGACTGGATTGACCAATGAGATACAGATTTTGTTACACCCGAAGAAAACGATTGGACTTATCAGTTTAGAAACCCTAATCCGAACTCTAACTCTTGCCAATGGATTTCTCAAACTTCAACCTTGCTGCAATGCTCACACCAGAGGAACTGAGGGCTATGGCGAGTGCCATGGAGAAGATGCAACAAGCAAAGATAGCATCCGAGAACGCCAAGGCTTCGGGATCCACATCTGATGCTCCTCAGGTTGTCGCTCCGCCACCTGAGGTGAATGCTCCGTCAGAAGAACAAATTAATGCAACGATTTATGATGTGGTGAAGTCCATACCAACTAAGGATATTCCGGTGAAGGTGAGTCATGATATTCCCACGACGGCAGAATCCGTCGATAGGTCACCGCCTAAGAGGACAGATGAGATTGGGACTCTGAGCGATGAGAAGGTGACTGATATGGAGGGAAAAGAGAACAATGAAGACTTACCGGCCACCACTGAGGATAAAGGACAAAGGACCATGTCAGTAGAAGGAGATGACCGGTCGTCAGAAGAGAAGGACCCCGTTGCAGATGGCAAACAGATTTCCCAGACCAGTCTGGATGAGAGTCTGAGCATGGGGATATCTCTGGGAAAAAGGATAGGCACCAGAAACAAAGGAAAGGGAGTTGCTTCCGGCATTCTGCCAAGCAACAAAAGGAAGGCAGAGTCGACTGTCTCTGGTGACCGTCAGGTGAAGGCGAGGAAAGACGCAGCCAAAGACTTCCCCAAGTCCTCGGATAAGGTTTGCCAAGGTATCATTAGAGACATGGCTTTTGATCTTGACTATCTGATTGATAATGATCTTGGAATTGTTGTTGAGTTATTTACTTGTCAAGGATGGGATGAGTTATTTGTTGGGCCAGCACTGGTAGATGTTGCGCTGGTAAAAGAATTTTATAAGTCGCTTGAGCTTGTGTCTGGTAGTGAGCTGATGACTGTGTGTTTTAAGATTAACAAGGAGAAATATAAGTTTACTGAGAGAAACCTTGCTACTATTCTGGAAATCCCGTGCAAGGGGTATGATGAGCTGAATGCAGGAATTCCCATGGATGTGGCTGAGGCAGAGATCCATGAAGTTGTGCTGGGCAAGGGAGAAAATATGCCGGTGATCTCTCGAGTGCTCCTGGAATATTTAGCACTGTGTCTGCTGCCGAGGGGAGGTAAGCATACTGCTCCCACCACATATGAGGAGGTTCTGTTATGGAAAATTCTGACAAAGGCACCAGTCAACCTACCTAAGATTATTCTCCAGCTTATGGTGGTGGTAAAGAAATCTCAGTCCAAGAAGCTACCATACCCCCGTCTGGTCAAGATGATCCTCCAGTATTTTAAGGCATACAATCCAAAGGTTGAGGTCTGTTGCTCCCGCCAACTCAATGTAGGACACATGGGTCGTATCAACTATGCATGGAGTGAAGGCATAGGATGGGTACACAAGTATGAGTTGTCTGAGGGAGTAACCAAAGCCGAGGAGAAGGAGAAGGAGCCAGTACCAGTAGTGGACCTGGATGATGATCAAGAGGATAAGGAGCAAGCTGAGGATACAAGTGCTGTTTCTCAGAGGAAGGAAATTATTAGCCTGCTTCGATCTCTGAATGAGAAGGTGGATCAGTTGCTGAAGATGGATCAGTTTATTGCGGGTCAGACCACCAGTCGTACCTCTTGATCTCTGATGACCAGTCCCTAAGGCCCTTCAGTTTCGACCTAGCACATTTTCCCTTTTCTTTTTGAAACTTTGAACTGAACTTGTCCTGTTTTGCCCGATGTGACGGGCGGTTTTATGTTGAACTGCACTTCTTTTACACCTGCGTATGCTTGACTGATATTTTGGTGTTTTACTTGGCCTTTGTTTTACTAACCCAGATTATGATGTTTTTGATAATGACAAAAGGGGGAAGTAGTGGCTGTTATGTGTAGGTAAAGGACTCAGTTCACTCAGTTCCTAAGGAACCTTAACAAGACGACCTAGCGCATGGACTTAGGGGGAATGCTCGGTAGCTTGGTCGGTAATTAAATCTACACATCACTTGTCTTGTTCTTATTTTTCCAGATTGTTTGTCATCATCAAAAAGGGGGAAATTGTTGAACCCTTGGGGTTTTGATGATGACAAGTGATCAATACTGACTAGTGTATTGAGTGTGCAGAATTGTGATTCACTGGACTTACTGAACGACTAGTCTGAAGTCGTTGGCAGATCCTGATATTTCGGACTCAGAAAAATCAGGGAAGTATATCTTGTTGCCTAAATTGATTAGATCGATTTTGATGATATTCTAACTGCCTTTTGAGCTGAGATAATATTCTAACTACTTTTTAGAGTTTAGAAAAGAAATATTGAACAAAGATTTGAATAGATATGATATTGCCTAATCGGATTTTACATGGATTGTAGGACTGATTTGAGAGGAGAGGCTTAGTATAAAAGCCTGGTGCAGCAGCTTGTAGCTGTGTGACTTTGTGAGATAGCTAGAGAGGCGATCGAGACCAAAGCACAAGGAGACGAGCAACGGCAGCGAGGAGAGCGAGCGTGACCGCGTTTACTACGTTGGTTGAGGGCTTTTAGTGTTAGGCTAGAGACTTCATTGGTCCATCTAGCTTGAGACGGCTTGCTGCAGAACTTCGACTTAGTTGGTGCCTGAGAGTCAAGGGGTGCAGCTTAGAACAGTAGTAAACGAGGAGTTGTACTAGCTGATTCAAGTGTATTCGGTTCGAGGACATTAATAAAGTTTGAAGTTGAGAATCCTTCCAGTTGCTGCTGGAAGGGGTGGTTTTTCCCAGTTGGGTTTCCACCTAAAATCGTGAGTACTGTTTTACTTGTGTTTATTACTTACTCGTGTTTATTCCGCTGCGACTAGTCGTATCGAGGGACAAGTCGACCCTCGCGACTAGAAGTACAAGCTAACCTCGATCCAACATTTTTAAAACTTGATTCAACATCAATGCTATCAAATTCCTGAAAGAGTTTTAAGATTCGAATTTTTTATAGAAAAGATTCTAAATAATTAATGATTAAAAAGATCAAGAGAGAAGCTTATAGTTTCGTAAGAACGTAGGACATCATATGATTTCTAATCATCCATTAATATTGATAATCGTTATTTCTCAACCACCCATGTATTTTGTACTTTAAACTATCTATTTAAATTAAAAATCAAATTATACTCAATCAACAGATCAGTCAAAATTAACGTCTAAAATCATATCTTTCCATCTTACAAAATTTATACGTCCTTCCGTACTAACTCTAACTTCGTAGTTCGTACTCACTCTAACTAATGATTACTAACAGAAAACAAAGCTTAAGAAATGTAAATAGCCTAATAATTACTTGCCTTTTCTATTTTACATAATTACCCTTCTGGTCTGCTCTGTCATCTTCCCAAATCAAAACTCACCATTTTCTCTATTTTCAGATTTCAAGCTTTGATTTTCTCATCTCAATCTCACCACCACCGCCGCTGCCGTCTCCGCTCGATCTCTATCTCTTTCATGCCTGCCGATTCCGGTCAGCCACCTGACCCTTCCATATACATCCGCACCGCCGTTTCTCGATTCACGATGCTGCCGAAGAAGACGATCTAATCTCATCCACAACTCTCTTAGATCCATTTTCTACCACTTCACGCCGATCAGGTTTACTTACGAGTCCTACAACCACACATGATTCAATTGATCGAAGTTAGGGTTATGGTTGATTGCTTATGCGCGCCAATCGGTGCTTACGTCATAATTACAGTTAGTGATTTGCTGCGAATCTGATCCTTAAAGAGATAACTAATTTAGGGTTTGAGAGGATAAAATACTTGATTTTTGAAGATGTTTAATAAAATTATGAAAAGAGGGCATAAGAAAGGCACCAAGGCTGAGGACATGGGGGCATTCGGGCAGCTGCCACAGCCGAATGTGGTGGTAAATCACGCATCCAGGACTGCTGCACCTGATGTTCAATCTGGTGGGACAGTTGTGGTAGCAGTTCCTGTGGTGCCATTGCCGTCTGGAGTGATCGAGGTGTTGCCTTCGTTTCGTGATGTGGCTGTTTCGGAAAGGCAGTCGCTTTTTATTAGGAAACTTCATATATGTTATGTGCAGTTGGATTTTCTTGATACGTTGAAGTCTGTTAGGGAAAAGGAGATTAAGAGGCAGACTTTGATGGAGCTTGTTGATTTTATACAATCTGGGGCGGGGAAGACTACTGAGATTTGTCAGGAGGAGATGATTAAGATGATATCTGTTAATATTTTCCGTTGTTTGCCTCCAGCTTCTCATGAGAATACTGGTACTGAGGTGAATGATCCGGAAGAAGAGGAGCCGTATTTGGAGCCCTCGTGGCCTCATTTACAGCTTGTTTATGAATTGCTACTGAGGTATGTTGTTTCGTCGGACACGGACACCAAGATTGCCAAGCGTTATGTTGATCATTTGTTTGTGTTAAAGCTGCTTGATTTGTTTGATACTGAGGACCCTCGGGAACGAGAGTATTTGAAGACTATTCTTCATCGTATTTATGGGAAGTTCATGGTGCATCGGCCATTTATAAGAAAAGCAATCAATAACATATTTTACAGGTTCATATATGAGACAGAGAGGCATAGCGGCATAGGTGAGCTTCTGGAGATTCTCGGAAGTATTATTAATGGGTTTTCTCTACCGATGAAAGAGGAACATAAATTGTTCCTTGTTCGTGCGCTTATACCATTGCACAAGCCAAAACCAGTTGCTATGTATCACCAGCAGCTATCGTATTGTATCACCCAATTTGTAGAAAAAGACTATAAATTGGCAGATACTGTAATTAGAGGTTTGCTTAAGTACTGGCCTGTCACTAACTGCAATAAGGAAGTTCTTTTTCTTGGTGAATTGGAAGAAGTGCTTGAAGCTACCCAAGCTGCTGAATTTCAGCGCTGCACGGTTCAACTATTCAGACAGTTAGCCCGCTGCCTCAATAACTATCATTTTCAGGTTTGCAGTTTTCTGCCTATATCTTTTTCCTTTTAGTTGTACATCAAGTTAACTACATGCAAGAACTATATACTTTTTATTTGTTAGTGCGCTTGATTGATACACGCTGAAGCCCGTTTCGGGTCATACATTTTTAACTGAAATAATTGATGCTTTGATATGACAGTAGTTTGATATCTCTCTGCATATCCATGATCATTATGTAGGCCTGCTAGTTATCTGATTCGCTGAAGGGTAGAGATTGGGTACTTTTTCTTTGTTGAATTTTATATATTTTCGATTGCCTTTTTAATTATTTTGTACAGGACTAGCATCGGATACCATGCATTTAAGCTTAAGGTTCCATCAAGCTAGATATATGCCCAATCATTTATTTGTTGAACTGACTGCAATATCTTATGCTTTAATGGTAATGGAGTTGGTTGAAGATTTTGGAAATAGGATACCCATTACTTCCACCCTTTTATTCTACCATTTTGAGAGTAGATGTTTGCACCATGTATTCGTTTATTGTTTATCAAATTTAGTAACCTAGTAACAGATTTTTTTTATTATATTTGGTAAGTGTTACAATAAGTCATTCTTTTTTCTTTTTAATGATGCTCATACCTATAAGAATTACCTATAAAATCAGTAAATTTGTATCTGGAAGGATTACAACTAGCAACTTTTCTTACCTGGATAATGATCAGCTTTATTACTTGATAGAAACGACCATGCTCCTCCGCCAAACAAAGATATTGCTGTCAGTTATGTATCATTTTCAGTAAAGATGATAGCTATCTTGTTGAAGTCACTTTTGCTGGGTTGCAATGCAAAGGTGTTATTACGTTGTTGCACCACCCTGCCCCCCTTTTTGTATTTCATGGTCTGTTTAAGAATGAGAGCATTTGAAACCCCGCGTCATGAATAGTAGCCTGATTCTTGAAGTATTGATTGCTGGAGTTGAATTTTTAATCAATATTTATACACTTTTCAACATAGCGTCCTGATAATTCAAGAAAATCACGTCGCAGGTTGCAGAACGAGCTCTCTTCTTGTGGAATAATGAACACATCGTGAGCCTGATTGCCCAAAATCGTCAAGTTATACTGCCAATTCTATTTCCTGCACTACAGAAAAATGTCCAATCCCATTGGAACCAGGCCATTCATGGGCTCACTGTCAATGTTCAGAAAATGTTTCAAGAAATGGATGCTGAGCTGTTTGAGGAGTGCGAAAGGCAGTACATAGAGAACCAAATCAAGACAGCTGAAAAACAGGAACAAAGAGAATTAGCTTGGAGAAGACTAGTCGAAGCTGCAAACCATGTGGATGTGCAGGACATGGAGACTTAGGATTGATGCAGTAACACGAACATTGTCGGTAGCACATATAAAAGCATCTCCATCTTGGTGGCATTCTTTTTCTTACACCAGACTTCTCTTGATGCGCCTCATTTTTCTCTGAGTAGTTCTGGAAGAAGTTGGGCCATGTACTTGTTCCATAAGAACGAAATATTTTGATAAATTTGTTACTCAGAAAGAGTGACCTTGTGATGTATGTTTTATAATTTTATTGGATTATTCATGTATATAAGGGTTGTGTTCTAACTTTCAACTACAGCTACATCTCTTCAATCAACCATAATTTTGATTTCTTAGTACTCATTTCATTTACCTAGCAACATGAACCCTGTCCCGGACGTTCAAGGGATGCTGATAATGTAAAAGACTGGTTGAAGGCATCCCATCATATATCAATTGATACAGCATCTCATACATTCATCTATCCACAAGACATCTGATTTAGCAGAAAGCATAGGGCAGATTTCTAAGACAAGGGTGACCCGGAAAACACGTTCACATGTTATAAGGTGGTGGGGGAGGCTGTCCCTGCATTTGATGGCCTGAATAACCTTGTGGAGGTGGTGGCAGATTCATTTGGTTGCCTGGAGTGAAATTAGCCATATTAACACTACCATATGGAGGAGGGGGTGGAGCTGGCAAAGACCCCCCAGGAGGCATTGGCCTAGGTCCACCATTAGCAATCATTGGAGGGGGTGGCGGCACTGATCCTGGTTGGAAATCATGAGGAGGTGGGGGTGGCGAAGGAGCATGAGAAGGTGGTGGCATGGGCCTAGGAAGGGCACCAGGAGCTGTCAAACCATTTGAAGCAGGAGGTGGTCGAGGTTTGTTGGCCTCTGGTGGCTTAGGTTTTGAAGTATAGCTGCAGCTGTAATCATATCAATGACATCAGATCCAAGTTAAACGACGCAAAAACATAGGCTCTAAGTGGAAAACATGATTTAAAATAGGGTTTATTCATAAGAACCACCCATAAAATACTCGAATTTTCAAGTCCCACCCATAAAAACTTTCCTTCACAAATCACACCACGCCGTTACAATATTTTTCACAAGTCACACTCCACGTCAAACGCGTGTATGTACTCGCCAAATTGGGGTTGTGTGACTTGTGACTTGTGAATAATATTGTAATGGCGTGGTGTGATTTGTGAAAGAAAGTTTTTTATGGGTGGGACTTGGGAAAACGAGTATTTTATGGGTGGTTCTTATGAAATAACCCTTGCGATTATTTTCGGGTTTAACGGAAAATCAGACGACGTAAGGGGTGAAGTTTGACTTGTGAAAAATATTGTAACGGCGTGGTGTGATTTGTGAAGGAAAATTTTTATGGGTGGACTTGGAAATCCGAGTATTTTATGGGTGGTTTTTATGAAAAAACCCTTTAAAATATGATTAATTCAAACAAATGAATCAGGAAAGAACTAACCGTGAACATCTTCAAATCCGGATTCCAATGAGAGAAAAACTTGGGAGTCGATTTATCAATCTCCGTACTCGGAACCTGTTATTCAGCACATATAGTTAATAAGAATGATGCATATCATTGGATTGCTTAACTTCAAGCACCTTACTTAAAAAGCAATAATTTCATATGGCTCTGCAGCAAACAGAAGATATTGAAACCTTTTGTCGAAGGACTCCTTCCTCTGTGATGAAAAATTCCAAACAAGTATTAGCCTCTACTCAATTAGCTATTTCCATTTCTTAAAAACACAACTATAACTGAATGAAAAAAACTAATAACCTGCTCATAGGATGACATGAAGCGGTGCCTGGGTTTTGCATTGTCTTCAATCTCTGGATACTCTATCTGCGAAAGAAAAGAGAATTCGACCATATAGCCTTAAACAACCAATCATCACCTTAAACATCAATCATGTAAATGTTTGCTAGCATCATAGCATGTTGTAATTTAATTCTGGGCAGGCTGCCGTTTCACCTGAAATAAAAGTGACCTCTGCTTGGTCTCTGGATCATATTGTTTTGTGACTCGGTATCCCGGTCTGCCAATCTTCACTGGAGAAAACTCAAAACAAAAGAAAATTATATAATTTAAACTTCATAGTCCATACACAGGAAGTGAGTATCAACTTTTTAACACGAGCATTTCCAAATCATAATCTATTAGCATGACACAATTAGTACATAGTAAATGCGTTATATAAATTAAGATGATTGTAAGTAAAAAAACTCACCGGTCTGTCGGATATTGACAGAGCGCTTATGCGGCTGAGGCTGGGCGGGCGCTTCTTTAGCCTCCCTAGCAGCTCTCTTAGCCAAATTAGTCTGATGCCTCTTCCCCTGAGTATGCGCCAAGTAGTTCCCCTCATTGTTGTGCTAAGTCAAACACAGCTTACACTCATAGCTACAACAAATCAAAAGCAACAAAAATGAGATTTGGATGATCATCAAATACGGAAGGATACAAACCCTAATTTACCTTCCGAGATGATTGCGCATGAAATAGGGATCTTGGCGAGATCTATCGTTTCTAGGGCAAGCCTTCGTAAACGCTCTCTTCGATCGATAGCTTCATTCTGAGAGGTGGCTGCGCCTCCACTTCCTGGCTTCGATCCCCACTCTCTGTCCATTACCCCGGTAACGGCAACGGCGGCGACTGAGCGGCGGCTTCACACGTCGATTTAGCGACTGTGTATCGATGCTCTTCCCGTTGGACCAAATCCAATTCGACCAACGAACCGATTTAAATTAATTTGGCGGTCTCGCAATTTTGATTAACAACATTAAAATACGTTCTAATTTTTAGTTAATTTAAGAACAGAGTTAACATCCAGATACAATTAAATTTCGTAAGATATGACGACTTCAATGCTACTGTTGATTTTGATTAATTTAATAGTTAAGATTTAATTAATTTTAAATTAAAATAAATAGTTGAATTTGCAAAATATAGTCAATATCAAATGTTGGATTAATAGAGATCAACGGTTGAGATGATGTCATTACGTCTCACAAATATTTATTTGTCATCCTGAAACCATATTCCTTCCAAAAGCCTTGCAATTCAAACAAAAACTGTTTGTGTTATTAAAAGATGAAATAAAACCCTTACAACACTAAATCCTAATCGCATACTCCACTCGATACAATCAACAATTTACAAACTTGGATGCAATTGATGCGATCCGTTTTCATCTAACGAGGTGTAAAAGTTTATAAATAATTGGAATTATGAAGTTGAAAGAGAAGTGCGAATGCTGCAAAGGGCAACGTGTATCACAATATTTCCTCCATTGTATCCTCTTCCTCTTCCTCTTCCACTTTCTTTTTATTTTTTACTTTAATTCAATTTGGTGATTACCTTGCCTCTTATTCACATTTTCTAATTGTGTAATTTCTTATCTCATTTCATATTTTCTTATATTTAAAATAGTTCGTAATAATGTTTTTCATGAGTTCTTGGCTTTAAGAACAATATACCAATGAAAAACAAGCACGAGTTCATGTGATTCTTTTCATTTTGCAAAAGATCGACAATAGTGATGACTATATTTATATAATTCCCACTCATAATCTAAGCTGCAAAAAACAATATATTACTTTTAGGTCGATAATAAATTGCCTAGCTTATATCAATTATGTCAATGAAACAACCAGAAATTTAAGCCCACTAGCTACGTGTTAGCTTATATATTAGCACATCCTAGACCTTCAAGACTTAGATAACTTCTCATTTTCTTATTTTTAGGTGCAATCGTACGCTATTTTATGTGAATGACGTGGCTTTAAAACAATGCAGCAGGTCATCATTGTTGTTGTTGACGTTATACAAATTTTATTGCATCGAATTTTTGCAACATTACTACTTTGTGTATGTTCCATACACCGAGACATTTAGAGACAACAACAAATGTTTCAATTGAAATGTTGCATATGTTTCATGTAACACGTTTTACGAGAGTTATATATTTCTACTGAATTTTTGCAACATTAGCGTAAATATTTAAACGATAAAAATTGACTTTGGCAACTGACAAAACGTATTTTTAACCCTTTATATTTGTCTAATTTGTTTTAGGGGTCAAGTAGTAGTCAAACAAAATTTATAAACTCGGAAGTCCGAGTATCGTCCCAAGAGAGCAAATACAGTGCATATACTAGATAATTAGCGATGTATTCTATCTATTCAAACAGATATATGATTGTTTTGTTTCCTAAGTTATGCAAGTACTAAAATAGATTGGTTTCTAATATGAGAAAATATTCCAGAATCATACTTCACTCGTGTGTATCACTCAATTCATGCAATGAATTTCATAATCTAAATATGTTATACGATATATGAGAATAGACCATGTGCGCTTATGAGTGAGCCGACATCCTCGGGTCATCACTCAAGCAACACATCATACACTACGAATCCCTCCGTTGAGGCAAAACTCGATTATTCTTAATTATTAACACCCCACCATTGCAGGCAATATTAATAATCAAGAACACATTTAGCACAAGTCTTTCAAATAAATTAACTCCTCCACTACGTGTATGTCAATGCTCACGATTACCGATGTTGCAAATAACATTCACCTACGTACTACCATTCATAGCTACCGTAGTTAATGTCAATCCTACATCAATCTGATTAATCACCTCAAGTCATTGCTAGTGTTGGTTCCTAATCTAGGCAATTCATGAAATTAGGCATCCATCTAATGCTAACTAATTAACATGAACATATGAATAAGAGCATGTAGAACTGAACATAATTGCATAACAAAAGTAGAAATTCATTCATCACATGAAAACCGAGTTAGATGCACACGGGATCCGTAGGATCCCGGAATAATACGACTACTCACTACTCATAGATAGTAATATAAGATATATTAATTGAAACAAAGAACCGTCGTAGAACGAAGTGGATCGATGCTTGTCTTCTTCTCCAGTAGCCGTCTTCTCCAATCTCTCCAACCAACCCACCTTTGCTCGGTGTCACTTGTGATCCTTTTATAGTGAAGAGCAATCCAAAGGGTCGAGTAGAATGAAAGGTCTTCCTTATCCTCTCTTCATAAATGGTCGAGTAGATGGAGCGTCTTGCTTATCCACTTGTATTAAATCACTCGAGTGGAATGAAAGGTCTAGCTTATCCACTCATCTTAAATGGTATTAAATGGTCGAGTGGATGAAGAGAATCCATACGAAGAGTCTTTATCACGTGATGACTTGCTCGAGCAGTGTGTTTACTCGGTCGAGTAACATGAGTCTTTGCTTGTTTCAGCTCGAGTCAAGTACTTTAGTACACTCGGTCTAAGAATTGCAGAAATGCTCCCAATTAAGTCTGACTTAGGTCGAATTCACGTGCTTTTCCTCATAGTTCCATTTATGCTCCTTTGTAAGGCTGAAATCGTGTTTTTGACCTGAAACATCAATCAAAGTATCAAAAGTAAAATATTTAACGCTCTAATCATAGGAAATAAGCATGAAAATAGGGGCTTAAAATAGATATTTCTAACACTGATCAAAATACCCCACACTTAATCCTTCTTCGTGCCGAGCAAGTGTTAAGCTTATTTCTTACTCCTGAGATTTCTAAAGTTATTCTAATCCTAGTTCACTGTCGTAGAAAATCACGAATGCATTTAGCATATGCATTAAGCCTTTAAACCTCTAGGTTGCCCTAGCGGACGAGTTTTAGTCTCGTGAGAGTTTTCAGATAACGGAATACTCACAAATCCTCTAATGCACATCATTTATTTATATCTAGTCAATTTAACAAACATTCTTATGCATTATTCTTTAATCAAAAACACTTCAAAGTATAGCTGATCATTCATGGCATGAGAAATCATTGAAAATCACTTCAAATCACGATAGTCATAAATTTCAACGTAACTCGAGCAATAAGAAACTAACCTTGATTTGATATTCTCTTCATTTCGAACTTACACCGAAAATCACAAAGTAAACACAATTTTCAAGAGGAGTTTCACCGAACCAATCACCTATGCTAGCTAGGGCTAGTCCATAAGGTCAAGGTCAAGAATTCTTGCTCAAGAATTAGACTACACATCGTAATCCATAAGAGTAGAGGAATTTCGGATGATTACGAGATATTTCATGAATTTTTCTCTCAAAAGCATGTAATGCCTACGTACATAAGTACAAGGATCGTCCTTAAGCAATTCTCAATGGTTATCACTCGACAGCTTCACTCGAGTCGCAAAATTATTTAGGCAGTAGCAAGGACTTAAGTGGGGAAACAATATATTTTCTTTTAATTTTTTTTTTCTATTTTTTTTTCAAAACAGATACTTTCAAGGGGGAAATAAATTTTATTTTCTTTCCTAACCCTCGGCAAATGTTTTTTGTTTTGTCAAAGCGGATACTTTCAAGGGGAAATAAATTTTATTTTCTTTCCTAACCCTCGGCAAATGCTCGACTTTATCGGATAACCCCACACTTAAGACTTGACTAGATGCCAAAATATTAACTCGAGTGTTACAACAAATGCACCACATATTACGAGATATGCTTAAGTCACTGATAGAGTGCAGTTGTACGCTACTTTAAGTCCTTTACATTGCTTATATTCTAACATATTTTGGTATAAGATTACGCTTTTGGTGTAGTTTTGTATTTCAGGCTTAAAAGAAGAGTTAGAACGAAAACGCAACAAGGAGGCTGAATCTCGGGCAAAAAGATAACAAGGCAACGACAAAAGACAAAAGGCCACTAGCGCGCGAGCAACATGGCGCGCGAGTGAAGGTCGTGCAGAAGACAGCAAAACGGTGACGTCAGCAGATAGCGAGATATTCGAGACGATGACGTCATCACGCGCTAAAGATATTTCTAAGTCCGGTTTTTGGAGATTTAATATTTCCTAAGCTGATTTTTAGAGATATAGATGATTTCCTATAGTTATCCTTGCCAAAATATTCGTGGAAACCCTAGGAGGCAAGGCTATAAATATAAAGCTTCATGGAAATCACACATATGCGTACTTAGAGAGCTGGACACGCTGCAGACGAGAAAGCAGAATTCCGACGAGATCGTGCGCGCAAGCTTCTGACGCGAGACTGCCGACGCACCACTTCAGATTTGTCGTGTTATTTAGTTGTTATTTAATTATACTCGAGATGTATTCATTCAGCATGAGTAGCTAAACTCACTGAACTTGGTTTGGGTTTGAATCTATGAATGTTATGTTTTGAGGTCTTGTTCTTAATTTACATGATTAAAGTTTAGTATTATTATTCCGAGCTCAATTGCATGATAATTAGGTTAGACAATTAAGCGAAGCCTTGCACCGCAGACTTAGTTGTAGAATCTATTATCTATTGTTAAACTATCAGAGGTACGTGACTGTGAATGATAGGAGTAACACTACAATAGGCAATAGCTATCTTGACCGGATTCGTTATTGACTAGACTAGATTGAGTAGTAATATCATACAGACTTTGACCGGAATGTATGTGTAGGTTATTAAGCTGTGACAGGACCTTAATCTACGTGGACAATTATATCATGTACCATTAGTGACCGAGGATAAACATAGAATTCATAGTGAAGAATCTGAACCGAGCTCATCTCTAGCATAGTTATTTGCATCTTTTATACCTACTTTCTGTGTGTGCGCCAGTTGTACTTGCGCAGCAGTTTTTCTTTCTTTTAATTGTTCTCACGCACAACCCCAATTCTTTAGTTTGTAGTTGAAAAGAGACTTCCACCGTTCCCTGTGGATTCGACCCCAGCTTGCCAATACTATACTAGTAAGGAGAGTTGGGACAAATTTGCAGCACTCAACGACGTGCTCGTCAAATTTTGGCGCCGTTGCCGGGGAACGGCTAGAGAAGTTTTCTTTTCCTTTTTTTCTTTTTGTTATTTACTTTTCGTTTTCTTAAACAAAAATCCAAAAAAAAATTACTTACGTTTAATTCAGCTGTTGTTTTTGTTTTGCATGGAAGATTTTGATGAAAACAGTGTAATCGGCAGAAGAAGAGAAACTCCAGACGCGCCAGTGCGCAACGCCGAAAACATCTTTGCTCGCCTACACCCAGCTGAACTCGAGGAAATCAGAAGAGAAGTACGTAGAGATTTAGAGTTCAGAATGGACGATGAGCTACCCAGAAACGACAATCCGCTAAATAACAACATGGATGTACGCGCGCCACCACCTGTCGCGCGCGTGCCTGCTCAACCTGTGGCGCGACGCACCATCAAAGAGATGTCAGCTCCTCAAGCCGTTAACCAACCTTGGTGCATAGTGCTACCTCCTGATGGACATTTCGAGCTGCGGACTCAACTTGTTCACTACATACCAAAATTTCATGGTATGGCCAGTGAGAACCCAGTTAAGCACGTACGAGAGTTTGCAGTCATTTGCGAGAACATGAGGAACGGGAACGAAGACCCAGAATTGCTAAAATTTAGAGCGAACTAACTGAGCGAACTTGAAGCGAACTGCTACAATCACGAACTGCTAAAACATGTGCTGATAGAGAACTTCCTCAACGGACTAACTGAGATGGAACTTAGGTTGTTGAACGCTTGCGCAGGAGGCAACGTGAGGAATATGTACCCAGAGGATGTTTGGAAGCTGATAGAGGACACTGCGGACCAAGTCAGATATCAAGTGTCGCTAGAGAACAACCGCACCAGATCACTGCATCAGGTAGACGTAACCGGAGAGATCAAAGGAATGAAGGATATGATGCAGAAGCTATGATGAAACAAAGAGCGATGTAGACTGTGAATTCTGTCACGCCACAGATCACCAGACTGACGCATGCCCCTCCCTATTCGAAGAACACGCAGATGTTAATGCAGTAGGAGGATGGAATAATGGACAAGCTAGGCAAGGACAGCCTAGATTTGGATTGGCTGAGAATGGGTTTAGTTGGAAGAATGACCAGAATTTCCAAAGGCCGCGCGCTGACTGGCGCGCGCAACCTAATGCACCCACTGGCGCGCGACCTTACGCGCCAGCTGCTTCCTACAACCCACCACACAGACGCACTGAAGGGCAAACGCAGAATGCTCAACCACCCAAGAAGTCGTTAGAGGAAATAGTTAGCCAGTTGGCTGAAACCGTAAGCAAGAATCAGGAGCAGAACGAGAGGCGTTTCGCTCTGATTGAAAATCAGTTAACACAAATCTCTGAAACCGTGACCGAGATCTCAAATAACAGGAAAGCAGCGAAAGCCAGAGTGCAGAATGGTGTCAACGCAGTATTACTTAGATCAGGAAAGGAAACATCAGGTGCGCCAGAGACCACTCGCGCCAAGAAAAACGCGCACGCGCAGAATAATAGTTCACCGCCAGAATCAAGCGCACCAGTTGCAGAAACAGAGGAACCATCTAGCAGCAACGTACCACTTCCTTTCCCTGCCCAGAGCAATAAACCTAAGAAAACCGAGCTAGATCAAGAGCTATATGACCTGTTCAGCAAGGTGGAAATCAACATTCCACTTATAGATGCACTGAAACAAATCCCAGGTATGCGAAATTTCTTAAGGATTTATGCACAAACAGAAGAAGAAAGGAGGAAAGAAAGAGCAAGTGCAGCTGAACGCTAACGCCTCTGCAATCGTGCAACACAAGGTACCACCTAAATGCCGAGATCCAGGTACGTTCACTATACCATGTACCATAGGTAATTCTGTAGTGGATAATTGCATGATAGACTTAGGGGCATCCATAAATGTTCTACCCCATTCTTTATACACATCTCTCCGCATTGGACCACTAAAGCCCGCAGGGTTAACAATCCAACTAGCGGATCGGTCGTGCAAACAACCAGTGGGCATGATTGAAGATGTACTAGTAAGGGTAGGAGAATTGGTGTTTCCAGCAGATTTTTATGTGTTAGAGATGGAAGGAAACGTCTCTGCCGACACTGCTCAAGTATTGCTTGGCCGACCCTTTTTGATGACCGCACGAACAAGAATCGACGTATGGAAAGGAACTCTTTCAATGGAAGTCGATGGTGAGGTCATACACTTCAATATATTCAAGGGATGCAGTTTCCACCTGATGATTCTACAATAAACGCACTGGATTATCGATGAAGCGTGGAAGAGGAGCAGACGCGCCAGACAACTGGCGCACTGTCAGACGCGCACGAAGAAGAAGGAACACCAAGCTGACGACTTGAGGTATCTTGTTTCTAGTACTGAATTATGTGTTGCTAACACGGCTGTCTCTCGTAACATACAGGAATCAAAGATCACTGAAGCAACTCCCAGAGCATCTGAAGTATGTGTTTTAGACGACAATGAGACTAAGCCGGTGATTATAAAGAATCAGCTAGAACCTGCTCAAGAAACGCGTCTAGTAGAAGTCTTGCGCAACAACAGGCGCGCACTCGGATGGACATTGGATGACTTGCGCGGAATCAGTCCCGACGTATGCATGCATCGAATTCTGTTAGAAGATGGAGCCAAACCATGCAGGGATGCCCAACGAAGACTTAACCCTATTATGATGGAGGTGGTACAGAAAGAGATCATCAAGCTGTTGACGCTGGAATCATTTATCCCATCTCTGATAGTAAGTGGGTAAGTCCGATACATGTTGTCCCAAAAAAGGTGGAATCACCGTAGAAGAGAACGCGCAGAGGAACTAGTGCCCAAGAGGATACAGACCGGTTGGCGCATGTGCATAGACTACCGGAAGCTGAACGCAGTACGCGCAAGGATCACTTCCCCTTGCCGTTTATAGATCAGATGCTTGACCGATTGGCAGGTAAACCACATTACTGTTTCTTGGATGGATTTTCAGGATACAATCAGATTCCCATAGCTGCGGAAGACCAAGAAAAGACAACGTTCACGTGCCCTTTCGGTACGTTTGCTTTCCGGCGCATGTCTTTTGGATTATGCAACGCGCCAGGTACGTTCCAAAGGTTAGTAATGAGCATATTTTCGGACATGTTGGGTTCATGCATTGAGGTGTTTATGGACGACTTTACTGTGCATGGGAACACGTTTGATGAATGTCTGGAAAATTTAGATAAGTCTTGAAACGTTGCATATCTAAGAACCTAGTCTTGAATTATGAAAAGTGTCACTTTATGGTCACGCATGGAGTAGTGCTAGGCCATATTGTCTCTAGAGAAGGGTTAAAGGTAGACAAAGCAAAAATTGATCTTATTGCTAGCTTGCCGTACCCCACTAATGTTAGAGAAATCAAATCTTTTTTAGGGCACGCTGGATTCTACAGACGTTTCATTCAAGATTTTTCTAAAATATCTTTGTCTAACCTCCTGCAAAAGGATGTAGTGTTTGACTTTACAGATGCCTGTCGCGCAGCGTTTGACGCACTGAAGCGCGCACTGACTAGCGCGCCAGTACTACAGGCGCCAGATTGGAACATACCATTCGAGTTGATGTGTGACGCGAGCGACTATGCTGTTGGCGCAGTACTTGGTCAGCGCAAGGATAAGAAACCACACGCCATCTACTATGCCTCGCGCACACTGGACCCAGCGCAGCGGAACTACACCACTACTGAAAAGAGTTACTAGCCATTGTTTTGCCCTAGAGAAATTCCGTGCATACATATTAGGGGCCAAAGTCATCATATTCACGGATCACGCCGCACTAAGGTATTTAATGTCCAAGAAAGAAACTAAGCCGAGACTCATGCGTTGGTTGTTGCTTTTGCAGGAATTCAACATTGAAATCAAAGACAAAAAGGGCTCGGATAACACAGTAGCAGATCACCTTAGTCGAATAATCAGAGAGGAGGATCAGGGGATCATTAAGGAGACATTCCCAGACGAGCACATAATGACGTTACAGGGTAAGATACCATGGTATGCGCACATTGTGAACTACCTGGTCACTGGTAAGTTCCCACCTACTTTTAACAAACCGCAACAGCTCTGATTGAAACATGATGCTAGACTGTACCTATGGGATGATCCGTACTTATTTAGAATAGGTCCAGATCAAATACTGAGACGTTGTATTCCAGATCATGAAATAGAGTCAGTTATAGCCTTTTGTCATGAGCATGCATGTGGAGGTCACTTTGGTCCTAAACGAACTAGTAGAAAAATATTAGATTCTGGTTTTTATTGGCCACACGTGTTCAGAGACGCATACGCGCACTGCAAAAGTTGCGATAGATGTCAGCGCGCAGGTAACATATCGGCGCGCAACGAGATGCCTCAGATGCCCATCATGGTAGATGAAGTGTTCGATTTATGGGGATTGACTTCATGGGTCCTTTCCCTCCTTCTTTCGGATTTGAGTACATTCTTGTAGCTGTAGACTATGTATCTAAATGGGTTGAGGCTAAGGCTACACGAAAAGATGATGCCAAAACTGTTACTGATTTCTTGCGCACTAACGTTTTCTGCCGTTATGGTGTACCCAAGGCACTGATCAGTGACCAAGGAACGCATTTTTGTAACAGGTTGGTGGCACAGGTACTCACACACTATGGAGTCAACATAGAACTTCCACGGCTTACCATCCACAAACAAACGGCCAAGCTGAAATCTCCAACAGAGAAATCAAGCGCATACTCGAGAAGATGGTGAAGCCAACGCGCAAAGATTGGAGCCTCGTCTGGATGACGCACTCTGGGCATATCGGACAGCTTTCAAGACCCCAATCGGCACCTCCCCATTCCGGTTAGTTTATGGAAAAGCATGCCACCTTCCAGTGGAATTAGAACATAAGGCATACTGGGCTTTGCGCGCATGCAATTTGGATCTGGATAGTGCACAACGAGAGAGAATGTTGGACTTAAACGAGCTGGAAGAGCTGCGCGCGACGCATATGACAGTACGCGCGACTACAAGTGCGCACCAAGATATATCACGATAAGTTTATTCTTCGTCGTTCTTTCAACATTGGTGATAAGGTTTTGTTATTCTCATCCCGTTTGAAGATCATGCCAGGAAAGTTGCGGAGTAGGTGGACCGGACCTTTCACCATCACAAAAATCTTTGCATACGGAGCCGTCGAACTCGAAGATGAAAAGGATCATCACCGCTTCAAGGTGAACGGTCAGCGAATTAAGCAGTACCTTTCGGGGCCTATTCCACCAGCACAAGAGTTCGACCTTTCAGAACACAGGGGAGTTAGGAGAACCCGCACATGAACCATCAGCACGCGCACTACATACCGCGCGCGCAAAGAGACGCGTCAGAGAACCCGCGCGTCAACTCAATCGGACATTGAAGAAATACCACGGCATTGACCAAACAAGGTACTGTCGAGCCAGCGACGTTAAACCACGGCACTTCCGGGAGGTAACCCGTGCATTACTATTGCCTTCTTTACTACTTGTGCATAACGTGAGGACACGTTTTTGTTTAAGTGTGGGGGGGAGTAGTACACTTAGGAGTAGGAGTAGAATTAAATTTTTCGTTTTTTTTAGTTTAAACCAAACCGAATGTGAACACATCTCAAGAGGTAATTGCGCGCGAGAAACATTGGCTGCGCGACCTGTGTGCGCACTCGCGCACCTGAGGTATTTTGCTTATATGACATATTCTGATTTTTATTTTTTTCGAATTTTGTGTGTCTCTTGAGTGGAATAACGAGGGATGTGGAGTGATAGAAACGTCCTAGAGAAGCAGTCGATCGAACGAAGCTTGAGGATCGGTTGCATGGTTATGAGTATTCGTGGAGGTTGGTACTTCGCGGTCAAAGGAATAAGAGCAAGCTCAGTCACGCAGATGCCGAAGGCGAAACCCTACCAGCGTGACGAGACGGAAAAAGACCGTCTTCGTGGAAGTTAGTTGCTCAGGAAGGGGCGCGCGGTTGCAAACGCGTGGCCTGACTTGCGCGCGACTGATCAGAAGCGAGAGCGGGGCGTGGTTCCATAGCTGCTATCCGAAGGCCATGATTGGAAAACGTTCTAGGGAAGAATCAAGATCCGGACCAGAAAGAAGTATTCAATTCAAAGTTAAAGCTCAAAAGGCCGAAACAATGAAAAGAAGAAATGTGCAACAAAGTTATCAATCTGTCCGAGAACAAACAGTGAAGCGTCAAAGACGTAAGCTCAGAAACCCTAAGACGCGGATCAATCACGTACCAGAGAAAGCGAAACAAAACCATGCAATCGCAACTCAAGAAGAATTCGGTGACCGGTGCTTAAAAAGGACTATCTCCCAATCATCCGAATTGATATGCATTCCACAAGAGAGGTAACACAAGGTTTGAATTAATTACTTAAATCAGTTTTGTGTTGTATGATCACAAGTGCGCAGGTTGTGAGAGTGGCGCAGACGTGTGGCGCAGTAAGTCCAACATTCACGCGTGCATTACACAAAAGGTAAGGAAGCCGACTTGTTCAGGGACGAACAAGAGTAAGTGTGGGGGATTTGATAGAGCAGTTGTACGCTACTTTAAGTCCTTTACATTGCTCATATTCTAACATATTTCAGTATAAGATTACGCTTTTGGTGTAGTTTTGTATCTCAGGTTCAAAAGATGAGTTAGAACAAAAACGCAACAAGAAGGCTGAATTCCAGAACAAAAGACAACAACTTGACAACAAGGACAGAAGACCACTAGCGCGCGAGCACTATGGCGCGCGAGTGTGGGTCGCGCAGAAGACAGCAAAACGGTGACGTCAGCAGAAGCGAGATATTCGGACGATGACGTCATCACGCGCTAAGATATTTCTAAGTTCAGTTTTTGGAGATTTAATATTTCCTAAGCTGATTTTAGAGATATAGATGATTTCCTACAGATATCCTTGCCTAAATATTCGTGGAAACCCTAGGAGGCAAGGCTATAAATATCAAAGCTTCATGGAATCACAAGAGCGATTTTAGAGAGAGCTGACGGCGCAGAGCAGAATCCGGCGAATCGCGCGCAAGCTGTCACGCGAGCCTGCGACGCACATACAGATTTGTCTTGTTATTTTAGTTGTCTTATAATTATTCTTGAGATGTATTCATTCAGCATGAGTAGCTAAACTCACTGAACTCGGTTTGGATTTGATCTATGAATAATATGTTTTGAGGTCTTGTTCTTAATTTGCATGATTAAGTTTAGTATTATTATTCCGAACTCAATTGCATGATAATTAGGTTAGACAATTAAGCGAAGCCTTGCACCGCAGACTTAGTTGTAGAATCTATTATCTATAGTTAAACTATCAGAAGTACGTGACTGTGAATGATAGGAGTAACACTAGAATAGGCAGTAGCTACCTTGACCGGATTCGTTATTGACTAGACTAGATTGAGTAATAATATCATACAGACTTTGACCGGAATGTATGTGTAGGTTATTAAGCTGTGACAGGACCTTAACTACGTGGACAATATATCATGTACTTAGTGACCGAGGATAAACATAGAAATTCATAGTGAAGAATCTGAACCGAGCTCATCTCTAGCATAGTTATTTGCATCTTTTATACCTACTGTCTGTGTGTGCGCCAGTTGTACTTGCGCAGCAGTTTTTCTTTCTTTTAATTGTTTCACTCACGCACAACCCCAATTCTTAGTTTGTAGTTGAAAAGAGACTTCCACCGTTCCCTGTGGATTCGACCCCAGCTTGCCGATACTATACTAGTAAGGAGAGTCGGGACAAATTTGCAGCACTCAACGACGTGCTCGTCAGGTTTTCTGAAATTTAACGGCAAGTGCGAATGAAGCGCGTCATTTAGGATAAATTTCAGAAAACCACCTATATAGCGCTCAAAATTATAAAATATCACCACTTAAATAATTATTTACATATAAATTATAGGATTAGGTTCAAGAAGGACAATCAAATTTTTGTGAGACGAACGGACATCATCTCGACCATTAACTTCTATTAATCTTACGGTTAATATTAATAACCGTCACACATATGTTTGATTTTATTATAAAAACTATTCATATTAATTAGTAATTTTAAATATTCAAAAAGATAAGTTAATAATTTTCGCATACATTAAATAAAAATATATCGGATACATGTGTAGCTTTGATATATAGAGTAAAACTAAATAAAGTACAAATAATTTATATGTATTGATTCTGAAAGTTCCGCGTACAATCTCTATTCTTACTCTGATTCTACTACGAAGCAGATGATCGCGTTTATCACGTTGATTTCTATGTCAAGCGTAGGTTTCTTATTTGTTGTATTGACGAGGGTCGCGTTGACTTGTCCTCGTCTTGACGTTGAAGATTTCTTTGTGTAGTTTTGGTAGGCGGTAAGTTTTATGTACTTGTTGACTGTGTGAGATGAGATGTTTAGCTTTGCTTTGGCAGCCGGTGCGTTGCGTGCACTTGTTAACTGCGCGAGCTGAGATGTTTTGCTTTAGCAGGCAGTGATTTGTGCACTTGTTGAGTGCGTAAGTTTTGTTTTAGCAGGCGGTGCGTTGCGTGCACTTATTGACTACGTAAGCTTCTTGTTTGTTGCGTTGGCGAGGGTGCGTTGACTGGATCTCACTCCTGCGTTGAAGATTCTCTGATTAGCTTTAGCAGGTTTGTACGTTTTCTGTGCTCGCCTTTTGCATGGAGCTACTCCAGATAGCTCTCGTTTTATGTTTCTCCTCACTCAGTCAAATGAATAAGGAACTTTCTATTTATAGGAAAAAATTCACATTGGGCTAGGCTTGTTTTGTGGACTTAGTTTATTTTATTGGTCGGCACGATTTAATTAAATTGAATTAATTCAAAATATTTTTTATTTTTTTATTTTTCAACACTTCGCATAAAATTTTGGTGTCTACAAATTGTCCCCTCAGAATTATGTCACGCGCAACATTTGAATGTTGTGGTCCTGACTCATGTGCTGATGAGAATTCATAAGTGTCAAATTTATGGAGATACGGCAGTAGAATTTTTATGTCCGACTGTTTATCCAACTCTGCGAGCAAAAAATTGACTCCATTTCTTTTCTTGTTGCCATGCTAATTTGTGTTTGAATAACTGAAGTTCTAGCCACTCGGATATTGGTTCTTTTGAAAAACAATAATCGATATGAACTCGGGCATCGTTGGGCTGAATTTGGACTCTTCGGGCCAGCAGGGTACCTTTTTTGCTCCTTTGCTTCTTTTCTCGTCTCTTTTTTCAATTTGTTGATAATGACGTATCAACTCAGTGTCGTAATCGGTTTTGAATTTAGATAATGCTTAACTTTTGGGCAGTGGAGATATTCAGCGTCTTGATGTTAATAGTGTCGATTTCTTGATAATGATGATATCTTGGCAGCAAGAAGTTCACTATAAATAAAGACTCTGGCCCTTTATTTCACCACTAAACACCATCAGAATCCAAATTTCAAAGTTGAGAGCCATCAACCGAGTTTTCGTGGCGGTCGGCGACGACATGATAATGATTTCATTTTCTGCGTAACTGAGCTATGAGCATTCTTTGTTGTTTTAATTAACCGAATTTCCAGGTGGCTTATGTAACATGGAGGTTCTCTGAAGTCCGAGTGCCTCTAGTGAAAATTCTTAAGTTTGCTTTTGATCAATAATTCTCTTTAGTTGAAGATGTTCAACTGCTTTTCTGTTTATTGCTTTTCTCTTTAGTCTAAGCCACAATGTGCTGCTAGCTTTGTTTTGTCCACTTTCTTGACTAGAATTGAACTTTTAGATGTGACTTGGTGTCTGATTCGTTATTTTTATGGAATCTTCGGTGCTGATTTTTGTAAAGCATTAGCCTTACAACTGAATTTTTTTTGCTCGTTGCTGATTTTGTTTGCAAAGATTTGCTGCTGATTTTCCTAGATGTTCAAATTGTTTTCTTTGTTATCCTTGGTTTGAGACTGCTGCGTGTTAAACTTTTGGATTTGACACATTCACTTTCGGTGTTGAACTGCTGACATTATCCGCTGATGATGAAGTTGATCCACAACGATTGATGTGGAAGTCGCTGACGCTGCGCTGCTCTTGTTGATGTTGCTCACGCTGCAATGTTGCTTCGTTAGTGCTGACCATGCCAATGACGTTAACGTCGCATCAGTTACTGAAATTTCACCGTTGTTGCTTTCGCTGCTAACGTTGTTGTTAAAGTTGATGTTTCCCTTACTACCGGCGGCCTTATGCTGCAACTGCGGACTTTAATTATGTAAGTGGAAGCACTGGGGATCCAACCGCGCCATTGACGATCAAGTGTTTTTGAGCCGTTCATAGTTTTAACTCGTGCCGGGCCGGGAGCTTTTTGGTGTGGCTGGTGGCTGCACTTTAGTATTTTATCAAGCTGCCTACGCACTAGCGAGACAACTTGCAAGATCAAGCCGGTTCGTTGGTAAGCTATTTATGCTCTTGCTTAGGAGCTTTGGGCAATTTGTTCTCTTGCTCGGTAGGTTTGTGCAATTTATTCTCTTGCTCAGGAGGATGTGCAGTTTATTCTCTTGTTTAGGAGGTTTGTGCAGTTTATTCTCTTGCTTACAAGCCCATGCGCAGTTTTGGCTCTTGCTTAGGAGCTTATTTCTGAGGTTGCTTTGGGAGTAACAAATTTATGTTCGTGAAAAAATTGTTATTTTATGAAAGAAAATATTTGAATCAAAACAAAGATTAATTTGAAAATATTTTTATTCGTACCTTAATTTTTTAAGGATTTTTTACCGAAAACCACCCTCTCAATACCTAAATTTTAACGAAACCACAACTTCAAAAAAATTGAGATAAGCACCCATCAATTCCAAATCGTTAAATCTTGACACCCCGTTGACCAAGTTGACCATGCTTTAAATCCATTTTTTCATTAATATACTTATCCAATAATACCATTAACATTTATATGATGTTATTCTTGTTCAATTGTGCTTGAATTATCAAAAAACTCATTATACAAACTTTAATCTATCAGTACAAACTCAACAAATAAAAGCATTTCTCAACATTAATCTTTAATTGCTTTTATTTTTGGGTTATGATGTTATTAGATTAGTTTTTTAGAATTGAAAATTAGATTTCAAGCATAATCAACGACCAGCTTTTCGGCAAAATATGTCGGAACCGGCGACGGGGTGTTAAGATTTAACGATTTGGAATAGATGGGTGGTTATCTCAAAAAAATTGAAGGGGTGTTTTGGTAAAATTTAGGTATTCAGAGGGTGGTTTTTGGCAAAAAACCATTTTTTAAAATATATTTAATTTTTGAAATAATGATTAACAAATTTAAGATTAAATGATGCAAAATAATCATATCGTATTGTTTCATGTATTGTTAGTTCATAAAATAGTGTAAAATGTTTCATGAAACTTAATGTTTTATTTAATGAATTAAAATATTCATATCGTATGGTTTCATGAAATAAAGTACTATATTTCATGATAAATTATGTATTATTTCATAAAAAATATCTACTATATATATGATTCACGTTATATGATTCATGAAATTTTGATTAAATAAAATGTATAAATGCAACGAATTTTACATCAAATATAATAAGTGTATTATATTTTTTTATATAGGTGACTTTCTATAAATATGAATATTATATAGGTGGTTTTTATATATGTGAGTATTATATATGTGGTTTTCTGAAATTTAGCATGTGTGTAATCACGCGTATAACGATTCTTGTAGCGGAACAGTAACTAGGTGGTGAATTACTAATGACGTACTTTATTGAGGTGGTTTTCTGTAAAAAGTATTATAGGGTGATTTACTGAAATTATGTTTGTTATACGGGTGATTTTCTGGAATTTGTCCTAGAAATTACTAACTGAAAGTAGAATAAGCTTTTGTATTGCCATTGATCTATTATTATGGGAGTAAACCAAGATTGATTATTGTTTGAGACAGACACTAGTACAAATTTGATTATATATTAGGCGTTGTTATAAAATTTATACCTACTACAATGCTTCTAAGATTAAGCGATGTTGTAAACCTACATTCAACAACGCTTATTTACATAAACGTTGTTGTAAGTTGATGATACGGAAACACTTTTTACAAAAGGCGCTTTAGAATATTAAAAAATTTACAGTGTTTAATGATAAAGACACTGATAAAAATAAAATTTATTTTTAAAAAATAAATATCAATATATAACAGCGATTTATATAAAAACGCTGTTATAGGATACTATTTAACAACACTTTCAAAATATAAGCCATGTTAAATGGTTGGAAATTTAATTCTACTCCAAATTCTCTTTTTAATCCCATCATTCGGACATCGTATGACAAAGTTATACCCATTTAAAGTTTTGAAAACAAAATATTTGCGATGGCATAACTTTGTCATACAATTTCCGAATGATGCGATTCAAAAGGAATTTGGGGTAGAATTAATTTTCCAATCGTTTATCATCGTTTATTCAAAAACCGCTGTTAAAAATACCATATATTTTTTTGTTCAAAAAATAGTTTTTTAATAGCGTCTTTATCATTAAACACTGTTAAAATTTTATATTCTACAAATGCTTTATATAAAAGCGTTGTTGTAAGCCTTCTGTGATATGATTGGTTAAATTCGATGCACGCGGATTAATATCTCAACCGTTCTTCTTATCAATCAAAACAATTCTCATTTTGTTAGAAGTTTCCAAATTTTTTTTGTCTTATCGCTACAAACCTCTAGTATAAATTTCATATTCCATCATAACTTACGAAAGTGTTCTCCTCTATCGACAATCCTACCAATCGGAGTATCTTCCAACTCTAACTTCCTTCATCCAGCTTTAATTTGGATTTTATTTGTTGTTTTACCTATGATTTTCGATGCTTAAGCAAAGACATGAAGAGACATGAGTCGAGGTACAACAACAGCCAAACATGAAGTTTAAGACGCCCACAACATGAAGACTTTAGGGGTCGCAATGGGCCGGGTGGGTATACCCCACCCTTATTAGGGTGGGTAGGGCAGGGTACGACCATTTTTAGGCCCCGTTTGATACTTTTAGGGTAGCTAGGGTCGGGCATGGTAGAGATATTTTGTAAAGCCTTAGGATACGAGACGAGCAGGGTAACCCTAGGGTACAAAAAAGGTAGGATAGGGTATAACCTAGTATAAATTAATTGATTTTATTTTATTTACATTAAATTAATTTATACGAGTATAAATTAATTTTATTTCTTACTAGTTCAAAATATGTTTAATAACTCAAATTCTTGTGCAAATCATTCTCAATTAGTGCCTTACGGTTAAATATATTGGGTAAAATTGGGTATATTTCGATGGTACAAAAGGGTATGAACGGACAGGGTTTTTGGGGATAGGGTAGGGTATCAATAATACTACCCGTACCCTACCCATGGGTGACCGGCAAGGTCAATATCGGGTCAAGAGTCGGGTAGAGTAAAGTACAGGGTAGGGTCATAATAGGGTAACCCTAAGGGTAAAATTGTGTTAGGGTAAATTGGAGAGGCCTACATGAAGTTTTAAAAACGCCATTATCATGAAGTTTAGAGTTAGCCCATCTCATGAAGTTTAGGGTTTACCGATCCCATGAAGTTTTAGGTTTTGCCTATACCATGAAGATAAACTTCTCCTCATGTGTTATGTAGGAAAATCAGTGTTATGTATTTATGACTTACAATAACAATCGATGCAGCGCTTAAGCACTGTTAAATGATTAAAATAAGCGTTGTTAAAATACTTTTCAGTTGTAGTGAGAATAGAGATTTTGTATGTTAGAGTAGATAGGAATAATTAAAAACTGAATCATTGATTTTTGAGTGTTTAATTTTAGTTAGACATAAATGCATGTGACATTTATGTTCTTTTTTATTTTGCGGCACAAATAGTTTTTATCACTATTTTGATATACATCTCTTTGAGAAATGACGTCTACTTCAGTAGAACACATATATATAAACTACTTACACCCACTTCTGAAGATGATAACAATTTGATAACAAAAAATGGTATCACATATCCACTTCTAGTGTTATATATGTAATTCACTTCGGGGGACTTAAATATAATAGACAAGTACATGACTCCATTTTAGTAGAATAATTACAAAAATTACTTGTAGGTAATCCACTTCGGGTGTTACATGTTTTTTGCACTTAAGGATAATTAAATCCAAATAAATGAAACGTAATGATTCCGGCTTCAGGGGAATTTAATTTTAATAGAGTGCACTTCATAAGAATTCAATTGTAATTAGGTTGTGATGATTCTAACACTTCAGGTGAATCAAACGGTAAAAATTATTAAATTTTACGTCAATTGATTCCACTGCGGCGGAATCAAGTTACACAA
>QZGG01001764.1:0-67540 GCA_006409495.1 Sedum album
AGTATAGCGGAAGCAAATGAGTAAACAGACTCTGTCACTAGACTCTGAGTACAACGGAGCAATACTAGCTAAAATAGAAAATGTCTAGAACAGGAGAAATAAATAAGGAAGACTACTGTGATGGCACCGTACGTCAAATGTAAGCTCCTCAGCTACGACTGATGATGAATCTCGTACTAGCACTATCACTTATCTGTAAAAAATAAGGGAAAATAATGGGGTGAGTCAAAAGACTCAGTGAATACATAACATACTTTATTAACGTTTGGTTTACGTTCTTTAATTCATTTTACTCATATTTTTCATATCACATACTCAAATATACATATACAGATAATGATGCATAATGCGTGTATGCAAATGTATGTCATGTCTGTGGGCAGTCGTCACTGCCGGTCCGGACCATCATATCAGAGTGCGGGTCATACCGCCATATCATATCTTCGTGCTTCGCCCCACGGAGGGCATCACGCCAATCACCACCATATCATCGTGCTTCGCCCCACGGAGGGCATCACGCCAATCACCACCAGATCATATATGCATGTCGTGTCGTGTATGTAATGATGCACATATATCAATTCATATCATACAAGTCATATCATACAAGTCATATATATACGTTCATATCATTTATCATTTCATATATCATATCAATCAAGCCATCACTCAAACATTTACTTAGTCTACGAAAATAAAATATATTATATACTCACCAATATCTCAACTAAAGCCTTTAAACTCACTGCTTTCTCATTCCACTGACTATTTGCTTAGTACCTGAAATCAGTACATCATCGTTATTCACTTTCGAGGATCATTGCACGGTTCCATGCCACATCTTTTTACTACGATCTTGTACTTGGCTTCACACTTGTCACTGCTACATTCATTTTGTACTGATGACTAGATATATTGCTAGGTTGCAAAATACCACTCTTAATATCTAATTTCGTTAACTGAATCATAAAGTTTGAATGCCAAATGATAAAATCATCACTCTTGATGTTGCCATCATTTCATCAGAGTTTTGAACTAAGATCATGTTAAAAGTAACACAGTCAAACATTGCTTACCTTGTTGTTTCTTTTGTCATCTTTACCTTCGGAGTAATAATCCTTCACCAACTTCTTTCACTACAAATACCTGCATATACTCTCGTGATGATATGTTCTGGTGTCTTATCTTCTTTGTTAAATTTCCAACACGTTTACAGATGAATTCTAATCAAGTCACCACTTACCTGTGTATCAATGCCTTGACTACTTACCACGTTCTACCATAAGGTGAGTTTTCCCTTTTGATCAACACATGGCGTTATCAAAAAAATCAGATCTTGTCTTTCCTCCATGAAAACTTGTCCACTCAATCAGATTGATTCAGTCCTCCGTTCCAATCCCAAGTCATCCTTTTTGATGTTGTCTGTCGTACTTTTTAAATTTATTTAAGCCAATGTTGTTAGCTAATTTTTCTCCAACTTCTCCCCTTAATCCCTTATCACACGTAGTCTACTCAACTGCTTAATAAAATATTAATATCCATTTCAAATATAATATATTTTAATATGTATTTATTTTTAATGGATATAACAGTACATCAGTTTGTTCTTATTTATACTTGCATGATTAAATGTTGCACAGCCACAATATGAATCAATGGAAGAGAAAGTGGGCTTTAGGTACAAGCAAGTAGGGGTGTCCAAACGGCTCGCCGGTCCGAAAACCCGGTAAAAGACCAATGATCCGGCCCGGTAAAAGCCCGGTCCGATGGTAACCCGAGCCCGATGACTTAGGGCCGGGCTCGGGCTTGTCCTTTCAATCCCGCTCGGCCCGAAAGTCCGGCCCAAATTAAAGCCCGAAAAAAACGTGCATAAAATTATACGATTTATAAATATTAGTGTCGAATTCGTATAATTTGAAATATATATTATTTGATTTTGAGTACAACAACATACAATAATATATGTATATTAAATAATCAAGTCTAGTTTTAACTTAAATGAAAAATATGACTATAATAAAAATTAAGCTTGAAATATTAATTCTAATACATGCCAATTTTTTTTATTTTTCAAAATAATAAAAAATGAAGTAATATGTTTAATGTATAATTAAATATAAATATCAGATATGTGTAATATTATGGCTTTAAAATAACTTTCAACTCGAAATCTTGTTTTTAAAAAATTATGCGGTATAATGAATTATTAAAAATATTTTAAAATGATATAAATATTAAAATTGTATTTATTTATTTTTGAAAAGCCCGTAAAAAGCCCGATCCGGCCCGGTCAAGCCCTAAGTCAACGGGCTTTTCAAAGCCCGTGGGCTTTCGAATTTTCGGGAAGCCCGGTCCGACCCGCATTTTTTAAAAAGTCCGAAAATTTTCCGATTTTTAAGGCCCGGACTTGGCATTTTAGGATGAGGCCCGGCCCGATGGACACCCCTACGAGCAAGTTCCAAGGTACGCGCTCTACGTAGCTTATAGGGTTTGCATTGCACGTGAAGCGAGCACCGGTTGTGCTTATAGATGTTCATATTGAAGCTGAACCCATTCTGATCACAGGTATGAATGTTGAACATAAGATGTTTTATTTAAGTTTATATGATGAACATCAGGAATAGGATATTAAGTGAACCAATTAAAAAAGCCATCCATTTATATGAATGTGAAGAAGCTGAAGATGTGGTCCTTAATTCAGAATAAAGATTTACATACATGTTATGGAGTAGTACAATGTTTTTATCTGTTTCTGTATTCCAGCTTAATGTTCTTGCTTCTTCATGTGTCGCTGTTGGTTGCATACTTGCGTGATGTTGAAGATGAGAGATTCCCTGTCCTTCTCCATTACCAAAACTCTTCACCTTCTCTCTCTTCCTCTCCCTAAATCTTATATCTCCAGATGTTGCTAGGCAACGTTGGCTTTGCAGCACCACATATAATGAATCCTCTTGCAGATACTTGGTACCATCTAGCTTCTGCAAACTACAATCATCTTGACATATAAATATTCCCCACAACATTCAGGCTTCCTCCCAAAACCCTGCAACTACACATAATCTAGTTCATTATGTTGTAAATCTTCCTAAGTACTAGTGCAAATAAACATACACTCAGTGAGAACCCATGAAAAATTATTGAACAGTGCATTTTATTGTACTGATATTCATTTTTGTACAATGATATACATGTTTATATTATGAAAACTAAGTTAAGATCTAGACGAGACAATACACATTAAATCACAGCATCACCAATTCAGGCTCACATGATTTGAGAAATTTACTAATCTCACGATCTTAACTTAAATTTGGCAAAGATGATATGGAAATGGTTTGTGAAACTATTCACACTGCACCCACATTTTATATAACCTTGCAATAAAAACAATAAATATAGCATATGCTTGGCTCCTCATAATCAAAAGTATGCATGTACGGTTACATAGATGAAATGAGATCAAATAAAGAATGTTCAAAATCCATGGAACAGCATATGCTTGGCTCCTCATACGCCATCCACTTAATCCATCGAACGTCAATGAGATCTGCAAATGGCATACAGGGAGCCAGGCATGTTGAAACCTAGCCAATAAACCCTACAAATGCTCATGTGCATTTCAAGCTACCTATGTTCATACATGAAGCTCTACATATATTTGTATAATCTTAATTGTGACCTAACTCAGCTTAGAACCATCTTTTCACTATGCACGAAATAAAACCAAACCCTTCTGTACATAGATCCAACGCCCGAGTAGAGACAAGCGCACGAAGACGAAGAACATTTCATGCAATAGCTGGCTAGGAATCATGGAATTCATTAATGGCTTTGTGCTTTGAGTATTTTGTAATGAGATAAATGAAGAACAGAAGATGTTGACACCTATTTAGTGTATAAGAGTTTATAGATATAAAAAGATTGAGAGGAATGTGAACCGTGATCAAGCATTATGAACTATTAAAGCCTAAACCTAAGCCCAATCTCAAGCCCAAATCCAAGTTCAAGCCCTAAGCATTGGGATCCCATGTCACAAGTGGTTTAGTATTTAGGATTTAGGATTATAAAAATTCATAAATTAAAATTATATCATTTCAATTTGCTGCAAATAAAAAATTATATCATTTCAATTTGCTGCAAATAAAAAATTATATCATTTCAATTTGCTGCAAATAAAAAATTATATCATTTCAATCTGTTGCAAATAACTGTACGCAATACCGGATTTGAATATGATAGTATAAGGTTGCTGGATAAGCTCATCAGATAATGTAATTTGTATTTTTTGTGTGAGTATTATGGGAAATGATCAAGTAAGGCATGCATATTTTGTGGGACGGTAGGACATCATTTCAACCATTGATTTTTATCCATCCAACGGTTGATATTGATAACCATCAAGTCCAACCGTTCATTTTCCCCTTCCTGCAACGTGGCTCTTTTTCGACTAAACCAACTGCCATATTTAATTAAAAACCAACTTTAATCACAACCGTCAAATCAATCAAATCAATGATTGAAATTAAGTCCTGTCTTATAAAACATATCGCCTCTTTATTATGATTCAAGTTTATTTTGAAGCTAGAGATTGGTATGATGTTGAGATTTTTCATACGTGATGGTTGCCATACAAATGATGAGAAATAAGAGACTATATTTTGAAGTGCGTTGCTAGGAACAGGAGCTCCGACGTTCGGTGCTTACCTAACATCGAAATGATAAAAGTGTTCTTAGAGCAATTAAGAAAATAAAATAAGGACGCGCGTATTTTTTGTATTGATGATAAAAATTAATTGATCCAAATACCCTCGGACAATGTTATTCCCTTTTTACAAGGACAAATATATAATCTTTTCGGTACTCAGTACACAACGATTATTGATGCATTAAGTATCACTTTATTTTAAGTGTTCAGATAATGAATTAAATATATGGGGTTGTAAGTTCGTGTAATTTATAAAAATTAATAAATTTGTGCTTGTTGGACTATGGAGACTATCGAACTAACGAGTTTGACCAAAGTACATTAGTTTTTTATATAAATAGAAACTTGGGTGAAGATCTGATATAAAGTCTCTTATGTGTATAAAATAATAATATACACTAATATGAGCCATTAAATATATCAGATCAACGGACTATTCGTCAAGCACATGTCTACGCTTGACTTGTAAGTTATCTTAAGGTTTCGTATGTCTATTATACTAGGGTTTCATTTAAACTGTTGCTATTTAGTTACGGTTTCGTTTTGTGCGACATTTGATGTCTGACATTGCGAATCGACTTTCAATTATAAAACATCAGCAGTGATCCGGTTGATACAGTTTGTTAAACATGAATATACTGTAAGGTTCAAAAAAATTTATACATGGTTCATGAATCATGCTTAACAATTTGTTGAACCATACTCGATTAATATGGTCCAAATAATTGTGGATTATGGTTCATGAACCATGTTTATCAATTTATTGAACCATACTCGCAGACTATTTTGTATTTGGCTGGAACATATAATACCATGCTGATGCTTTTTTGCAGGTTTAAAAAAGAATGGTAGATAAGCTAATGAACTTTTCCATTGTGCGAATACTGACTTGGAATCACAACGAGTTAAAAATCGATTAGAATAGAAGACTTGCATTGATGTCTTACGCTGCATTTTAGGATCATTTGATACTATTATTCTTAATTGATGTTTTTTTGAAAAAGCAATGCAAAAAATACTGAATTTCTGATTCATAATCCGATAGTGGTTTGATATTATATGCAAAATGCTTGTATGGTTCATAAATTATCACTAACTGGTTCATGAGCGATATTACAAAAACCATATTATCATTGTCATTATCTAGTATGATTCATCAATTTGCTAACTATGGTTCTAGAACCATCCAATACAAATACTTGAACCATATCGGCGAGAAGATTCAAATAGAAACGTCAATTCTGATATAGTCCAAATATTTGAACTATATGGTTCTAGAACCATACACTATAATATTTTGAACCATGTTCGTTAAGAATCGTAATTGCAATTAAAACAGTATAACCGACCAAAAACACTACGGCGACTCCGTATTACGGATCTGAACCAGAATATTGATTCTCATCCGTAATTGTTGCTTACGTTAAAAACCATGTCGACGGGAAATTCAAAATAGGATAGAATCAAATTTTGATTTGAAACGGACGTCAGTCGGAGGATTTTAAGGAGATTTTATTGTTAAATATATTTTCAATATAATTATTTTGCGTAACTTTACAGATTTGCCCTTTTATCCTATTTTGGTAACAATTGGATTGTTTATTTTAAACCGTCCGATTGAAATCAGTCGAAGGTTATGATGATTTTATATTTTATATGAAAACTGTCACTTTATACCTGATCCCTTCCCTAAAAACTTAATGCCGTGTGTAAAGCAGTTTTAATAGAAAACTATTTTGTACTTTTGTCCCACTACTCTTTAATAAACCCTAAACCTTAAATCCTAATTAGACGAATATTGAGTTAACAAATATTTGTTCCTATTGTTCTTTAATTTTATTCTCCTATTTCAACAACTCAGAATCCTGATACTTCATTTTGTAAATAAGACCCCTTTAAGGCTTTAACAATCATTAATACTCAAGTATTTAACTTATTCAAATCTGGCTCATCACTATTTACAAATGTATAGTAAAAATGCAATGAAATATAACTTCGATACCTCCACTCTTAAAAACACTCAATGAACTGATTGCTAACATGAAATGGAAATTCATCACTTAGTTATGGTTAGGACTTTTCTCGAATGAAAAATCCATTTCCCCGATATTAATCTCATGCTGCTGCACCCTCCTATCCGGTGCAGGGCCAAGAGGAAGCTGCGTTACGCCACCCTCATAGCTCGGTACTTCTACTTCATGTTGCGCAAACCGTGTGTGCTGTGAATCTTCTTCTTCTCTGTCCCATTTATTATTTTGGTCACGGTTAGGAGTGTATGGGTAACTTTCCATTTGACGAAAGTTCTGTAACAGGTTCATCGGGGATTGTGACCTTGTCGGGGTGCCTGGACGGCTCGTTAGTGGAGTTGTGGACTCTGACTGTTTACTGAACTTGGTGTTCTTTTTAGCAGTTCTGTGCCAACTTTTTAGTGCTGTAGCTACTCTATCGTCGAATATCGTGGATTTCATCGACGAACCCATCTGCCAATGTAATCAATAATTTTAGACACTGAACTTTATTTAAGGATAAGTCTAGAGACATGTTTTGTACCTGTGTGACCAGTGCATATAGAGGAAGAGTGGTGTAACTGCATAGGAGCTCAACTAGAACACTGCGAATTTGAGTCAAACCAAATTAGACTTACATGATCGAAATCAGGTGAAATGAACCAAAAAATGAACTCATTATATAATGAATCTGATTACCCCATGGAGATTCTGATGGTGACATCAGCTTTGGTTTTATGGTAGCATGAAGTTAGACCAAATTCATACTGCAAATGCCGAAAACGTATAAGAAATTTCTGCCGTTCGATACGAATATTTGTGTATTCTAAGCACACTAATATTTGTAAAAAGCAAATTTTTTCAGATTTGTGTATTTCAATCAAAAGGCTTACCCAACTCCAGACGAAGAATGCCAGCTGAAATGCATTCTGTGAAAGAAGAAAATATTGTACATCAAATTCAAATTCTGCCAAGTGATTAAATTTGTAAGTTTGATAGTACAATTTTTTATCTTACCAAGAAAAGGGAGAAATGGATGCAAAAAAGCATGAACTTCGGGTTATTGAACCAGAAAAGATCATCGCCGGGCTGGACAACCGGTGTGCCTTTAACGACATCTCCCCGCTCTTGAATCCTCAGTCCCATTCTGGAAATAATGACTTGCAGTTTTGTGCTAACCATTAGAATTATCTGTGCATTCCAAGAATGGTATCAGTCCAAGTCTATATTTTTGCAAATTGTGACATTTGATAAATAATCTTACAATCAATGGGATGAAAGGGAACCAAAGATATGAGTGAGCTCCTGCTCGGTACAAAGAAAGGTTATTCAGAACGCGATCAGCGGATCAGATAATTGATTGATAGAACATAGTTACCGTTTGTGTGGGTCAGAAAGAAGAGGACGGCCATAAACCATATCAATGGACTGCACATTTTCAAAATGCATTGTACAACTCGTTAAAATGTAATGGAACAGGTAATAAGTTTTATATAACGAAGACGGAGACTGACCTGATTCCGACCACAACTTTGAAATCTTCTTCAAGAGATCTACGTATGTACTTTTGGAAATCAAATCTTGTTTCAGTACCAGGTGCTAAATGAGCCTGCACAAGTGACTTGTTGAGATTGTGCAAATTTTGAGGGAATGTGATAAAGAGGAAAAAGTACTTACAGATATGAATCCGTGTCTTAGCGTAAGGTAATCGACTTTTGTGACTGATTGAAAGAATTGTCTGAAGAAGCATTGCTGAATATGCACCAAATTTATGAGGTTTAGATAACAATAAGCAATGTAGCGGATAACGAGTATACAAATAATTTTCGGGTCCTTACGATCCAAAGAAGAATTGTTGTCCTACTCCATGAGTTTAAATGCCTCCTTCCGAAAGAAGTGTCCCTTGCGAACCTGAACCTCTCAGGATCTGCAGTTGAAGAATCATTTGAACCTCAAAAATAAATTATTTTGAAGTGATCTGACGCAGTTAAATCTTATTGTGATCGATATGTATCATACCGTTAGAAAACTGGTATTCTATTGTTTTGGTTTCATCTTCCCATGCCTTCCATCTTTTCATCTGAACATAAAATGAGTACCAAAGAATGCTCATGCTCGTTGCGATACCGGAATCATTTCAGTACTCGATCAGGGTTTAGAATTTACCTTAATAGACCCGAAACCTAAGGTCATGATACAGTATGTGACATGGAAAAGGGCCAACACAAAGATGAATATGTGGAGTTGATGTATTCCATAAGATGACACCAAAGCCAATTTGCCCTGAAATATTTCATAAACAAAAAATACAAGATTTTTTCCATCAAAACTATCTAAATATCAGTAGTGTTTGAGTTTAGGAAACCATACATTTTTGGTGCAATAGTCATTCTTGTACCCTTTTTCTACGTTCTTTGCAATCAGTTCGTCACACGGCCGCCATGAGTTGCCAAGTGACTGAGGAACACATATCTGGGAAATGTGTCCTCCAAGGACCACCAACAGCAAGGATATAAATCCAAGAAGCATAAGCTCTACAATTTAAATGTAATGATCAAATGTATCAAATAAGCATCGATAATTATAATTATTTCGTAGAGGGACATTTACGCAACCTGCTTTTATTTTCTCTAGTGCCTCCACAAGTGCTGGCTTACTTTTCTTCTTTAGAAACTGTTGCAAAAAGAAGTTATTTATCTTTCTCTTTCGGCGATGATTTTGGTTACTAAAAAAGATTGAAGAAGACCTCTAAAATTCATTGTTTTCTAGTACCAAACAATCAGCATTCACAAAAAGATGGACCATGAAAAATGACAGAACATGCTCATAAATGCTTGACCATTTCCTTGTAATTTAATATAATCTACCGGCCATAGTATCAACAAGTTGTCACCCAAGCCTTCAGGATTCCAGTTTTAAAAATGGTAAAGATTTTATATTACATTTGCCAGCATCTTCATGCAGTTTGTCTAAATGTATCTTACACGCACATTTAGGTGGCCGGCGGAAAATAATATTGTTTCCTCCCTAGTTAATAAGCTTGTCTACATACCAGCAAGTTGTTGCAGTCCTTTTGTTTGGATTTAAAAGATCGATGGGTCCTAAGGACATTTACGGACAGTCTTGATCTGACTCCAACGCGTCAAATGTTGTTAAAAAGTTATCAGCATTGAGTAACTTGTGAACGAACCTTGGCAAATGCAATTCCTAATTTCAATGCAAACTATATTTCATGGATTCGAGGCAGTTCACTATATAAGGCATTGTTTTTTATTCTGAAAGAATGGATCTTATCTCGTCTGCTGTGTAGGGTATATATAATAAATACATCATTTAATTCACATGAAGTTTTCAAATAAATTATTTTGAAGGACCATTAGAATTTATTTTCGAGGGGCAGTGTTATTCAGATTGATGTCACTGGGATAACTAATTTCCGACCATAGGTCATAGTATAAGAAAATGGACAAGAGTGTATATTTATGATTTAGGAACAAAAAAACTTACATGTCCAAGATGGTGAATGAGCTTCTCAATGACTAATGAAATGGCAACCAATACAAAACACACCACGGCCACAGCCCATGTCGGTGTGCCTTCAAGTGAACGTTCCTTCCTGTAATCTGCCATACTTCCACCTCTTCTTTCTTCCCCAAACCTTACAAATCACCTCACCAGTCTAGTTAGGCAAAAACTCAGTGTCTAAATAGATATTGAAAGCTTGTGATATGAATAGTGAGAAGATCACAGCACAGATGGAGAATGAAGTAGTAGCTCTGCAGCTGGAAATACATTTTATTTATAAGACCTCGTGAAGGAATAACTTGGATACCAAAATGCGGTGAATAAAAATTATTTTATACATACAAAAAATACATAAAAAATGGGAATACATTTGACTTGTCAAATGGTGTCTGCTACTTGATCTAAGCAACTTAAATGATACTTTTATGTGAGTGTGGTCCATGAACTCACTTGCACACTTGACCACTTCCACAAACATTTTGATCCGATTCAGTTCAGGTTCAGACGTTTGTTTTACTAAGAAGAATTCGTGTTATTTTCAAGAACAAAGTCAGCAGTGAGCTGCTAGCTTCTTGTCTTAACCTTACACATGGTATCTTCCGAAATCATACTTAGCCGGCACTTCCCATTTATAACAAGTTATAGATAAACCACTCCGCTATTTATTTATGTATAAAATGTGTTGGAACTTAAAACTAGAAGAAACTGCCTCACTGAAAATAATTACATACAACCATCATTGGACAGTCACTCAAAACTAGTATATTTTTCAAGATTGTTAGAATTTAGAGTTAAAACTATGTTTCTATTGACTTTACGTATCAGAATTTCGGTTTAGTGTTAACGCATATGTAGAAATTCTTTTTAGTAAAAATATAACGTAAAATGATTATGCATGAATTAAAACTATGTAGAAACTAATAAAATCTAGTGAGTTTATAAGTTGGGACTATTCCAACTCTTAGATCCATTAAACAAAGATGACTATAATACTCTATGGGACAGGATCAAAAAGAACCATAAATGTTTGTAAGATAAAAAGATATTATTTCAACCGCTGATTTGATTAATATGATGGTTAAGAACTTAAGATTAAAAGTTGGGTTTTAATTGAGCGGTTGTATTTAAAAGAAAAAAATGGACGCTTGAATTTGACAGTTATTTTTTGTTTAAATCTCGTCTGTTGGATTGATAAAAATTAAAGGTTGAGATGATGTACTACAGTCCAACGAAAACATAAATGTCCTTTTTAAACCATTTCCACCACATGACATATATGTAGAGAGTAAAGTTCAAGAGAAATAAATAAATTTAGTGAAATAAGGGGACTTAATCTCAACCGTGAATTAAAATTAAAATCAATTAGCAAAAAACACGGAGTGGTTAGAGAGTGACAGTCATTAATATTAACTGTTGGATTGATAAAAATTAACGCTTGATATGATTTTTCTTCCGTCTTGAACCTTTTCCTATATAAATAATAATAATAATTTTAAATATGTGGTAAAAACTACGATTCGACAAATTAATACTACGTTTCGATTCTACATAGATAAAACAATCATTGTAGAAATTCGATTAGGACAACCTTACACCTTTATGCTCCTTTAAAATGATTGCCTTAGACATGTCAAATTTACTTTAAGATTTGTATTTACTAAAACCCCCAAAATATTAATCAAGTCCAATGACCCAAAATGTTAGTAATTGTTCGTCATTAATATTCATTTATAATTGTTAACATCAAGTTATATGGGATTGAGGAGGACGAACACGTTTTTGTGAGATGAATGACGTTATATTAACAAGTGATTTTTATTCATGGAACGGTGATATTGATTTTTCTATTTAAAAACATATTCTAATTCAAAATTAATTTGATCTCAACCGTCAGATCAATTCAAACAAATGGTTGAGATAATTTTCTCATTTCTTACAAAAATCAATATCCTTCTTGATCCGAACTCAAGTATTGAAATCGAAATCACTCATTCACTTTGAATATTTGATTTCGAGTATAGGAATGTCCACCAACTTGACCACTCCTTCCGAGGCATTTTAACAACAATTAATTAATAATATTTAGCAATAAATAACGATATCATCAAATTGGAAAAGATCAAGATCGCGAGACACAATATCAATCGTTGATTAATAATTATCCAACCGAAGAGATTTAAACTAAAAATAACCGTCAAATCCAACCGTTCGTATTTTTTACAAATTCAATTATCCAATTTAATTAAAAATCAATTTAACTTCATCCACTAGATTAATCAAATTAACCACTAATAGTTATTCTTTCGTCTCACAAAAATATAATATCATCCTGAATTAATTTTCAAAAAATTAATTAGAACCATTTAAAAATCGTTCACTAAAAAAAGAAGATTTTTCGTTAAATATTTAAAACAATTCCTTATTGTTTTCGTAAGCCGAAGCAGAGCAATCGTCCACCTCATCACACCCAAAAAAATCCCTTTCTCGTTTCGCAGCGATTTTCTCGCTCGCTCCTCAATTCGCCGATCCCACAGCACGACGCAGGTAAAGCTTCATTTACGGCAGTATCTGTTGTCCGTTCCGTCCAGTGATTGTTTAATTTGTTATATTCTCTATTCGGCGGCTTGCAGAATCTCTACTTCGCTACCGCTTCACTTTCCGCATTTTTTTCTGTAATTGCTCTTCTTGCTGCTTTTTTTAACCTTTATTGTAGATGTAGAGTGTTTGCCAGAGTTTGGATTTTGACTTTGTTTATTTATTATATTTGGCGAAACCCTTGAATTTTCGGGATCTGGATTTGAAATAGGGTTAGGTTTCAAGGCTTTGTAATTTGATGTTTTTGTAGGATTTGAGGGGGAAGTTATGGAGACAGTGTTTGAGCAGGAAAATGGAGGTATTGGTGCATCTGGGTCGGGTACTTTTGATAAAACTAGGGTTTTGAATGTCAAACCATTGCGAACATTGAGGCCTATTTTCCCACCCGCGCCACATGTGCCGCCGTTTGTTTTCTCATCACCTTCCAGTCCTTTGCCGCCTGGGTTTACTAATTTCTACCCTTTCAATGCCCCTCAAGGGTCGTTCAATAATGGAAATTCTCATTTTGATCAATTTGCCGCCACACCTACGCCAATTAGGGCTTATAGAGATGCACAGCCGGTGTCATCTATCCCGCCAACGTATTCAAATGGTGATCAGGGGTTGTCGATGAATTCCCAAGATGGACACAAGGAAAAGAAGGCTAAGAGAAAGCGGAATACTGAGGTAATCCCCCGTCCGAAAATCATGAGCGGTTTGGAACCAGCCCAGCAGGAAGATGGCAGCATGGAAACAGTTGACTATGTGCGTGCAATGTTTGATGCACTTCGAAGAAGGCTTTGCCAAATTGAAGAGGCTAGAGATGGGCACACTGGCCGTCTGTATATGGATGCTTCTGCTATATTGACGGCTAATGCTTTCAAGACGAATACCAGAAAAAGAATCGGAAGCGTTCCTGGTATTGAGATTGGGGACATTTTCTTTTATCGCATTGAGATGCTCTTGGTTGGATTACATGCTGTGACTATGGCTGGGATTGATTTCTTGAGTGGTAAAGGTGAGGCTGATGGAAATCCTCTTGCTATTAGTATTGTTTCGTCCGGAGAGTATGAAGATACAGCTGATGACAACGATGTTTTGATATATAGTGGTCAAGGTGGGAATGTTAACAAGAAACAAGTGGGTGATCAGAAGCTTGAGAAGGGTAACTTGGCACTTGAGACGAGCTTGAAACGGGGGAATGAAATTAGAGTAATTAGAGGGTTTCCCGATACAGCAAATCCTAGTGCTGTTGCAAAGATTTATGTATATGACGGCCTTTATACCGTCACTAAATCATGGATCGAGACCGTTAATTCTGGTGGTAGCATATTTAAGTTTCAACTGGTTAGGTGTCCGGGGCAGCCAAGTGCATTTGCTACATGGAAATCAATTGAACAGTGGAGGAGTGGATTAACATCACGAGTGGGGCTTATTTTGCCAGACCTAACATCCGGGGTTGAAAGTATACCTGTTTCACTCGTGAATGATATTGATGATGAAAAGGGGCCAGATTATTTTACATATTTCCCTTCCCTCAAGTACTCAAAGCCCTTAAACTGTGAGCAGCCAACAGTTACTTGTGACTGCCGCAATGGGTGTACTTCTGGCAAATCTAGTTGTCAATGCCTCCTGAAAAACAAAGGTTACAATCCATACACGAAAAATGGAATTTTAGTTTGCCGGAACCCTTTACTATATGAGTGTGGATCTTCGTGTCAATGCTTTTCTCATTGTAGCACTCGTGTATCCCAGAGTGGTCTTAAAGTTCGATTGGAAGTCTTTAAAACAATAGACAGAGGCTGGGGTCTACGGTCATGGGATCCTATACATGCTGGCACCTTTCTTTGTGAGTACGCTGGTGAGGTCATAGACAACAGTGACGAGGGACAGGCTGGAGAGGATGGTGAAAGTGACGAATATATTTTTGACACCACTCGACTATTTGATAACTCTATTAAATGGAACTACGACCCTCGTTTACTCAATGAGAACGCATCTGACGAATCCATTGACAATGAGAAGATACCAGATCCACTGCGTATAAGTGCGAAAAATTATGGAAACGTAGCACGTTTCATGAACCATAGTTGTTGGCCGAATGTGTTCTGGCAGCCTATAATGTATGCCAACAATGGTGAATCTACTCTTCATATTGCCTTCTTTGCAAGGAAAAACATCCCTCCGATGACAGAGTTGACATACGATTACGGGATTAGCTTACCTGGAAGTCAAGATGCGCAGAGCAGTGATGCGCCTCGTGGAAGATACAAATGCTTGTGTAAGTCGGAGAAATGCCGGGGATATTTTGGTTGACTGAATAACATGTAACAGAAGAGTAGCAAGGGAGCCATGTATGATGCTGATCTCCAGGTGCGCCAAAACGTTGTTTGATTTGCATTACAAAAAATAACTCTAGCTTGGATATTCTGCCATGTATCATGAATTTACGATGTTATTTTCTTTATGGGGAGCTTCTCTTATTGTTCTGAATTGAGATTTATTTAGATGGGCTGCTTTGCTATTTTGAGTCTGTTTAGCTTGAACATATAATTGCAATGAATCAGATGCCATACTGTGTTTCAAATAGTTGTTTAAATTTAGTTTTGTATTTAATTTTTTAATAATGAATCAACCTGCGTTGAATTTCTGTGTTAGTAGTTTAATATTGCCTTCACAACGATGCTAGAGTTTTTTAGTATCCTTATATTTCAATTTATTTATTTGTATTTTATTGTTTGTGAATGCATGAGTGGTGGATTCTTTATGTACTATTGTCAATCACCTAATGGCTCAAATGGATAGAATATATTTCATAGCAGCTGTAAGAATCCTTGCTGATATTTTTCACTTGGGTCTTGCCTAGTTGTATCAATGTGCCACTTTTGATTCAATATTTCATATCTTTCATTCCACTCATTGAAGCTTTGTCTACAGGTGTGTAAGAAGCAATTGATGCCCACCAGATAGTAACTAACTGTTCATGAAGAATCAGGAAAGAAGAAACGACTGGTATTTGGAAGCTATTACTTGGGGAAAGTGCATCGTAGTGGGGACTTTAGACCCCAATTGTGTTTGTTGTTTTAATGGTTGAAAACTCACATGGCAGGAAGGGGTTATGTGATTAAATTATGCACATTGTGATTTTTTGTTTAACTGAACCCTGAATATGACAAAAGTTCATGTAACCTAAGTAAACAATATTTTGTTTAAAACAAAAGGTGTCCTATCTTCTTAAAAAAAGTTGAATGATTCTAGCGCAAGTTTACAATGGAAAACGGTATTCACAGTTAGTAGTTGCAACTTGGGAAACTAAATAGTAATTACCCAGTAACAGTCATAACTCAAATGGTTATACAAATATGGCGGCCTCTCAGAGTTCTCCATTGATGTGTGCAATACATCTCCAGCAGCTTACGATATACGTTTGGTGCCTAAGAGGTTGTTTTACTGCAATTTACTTGTCCATAACCTCAACCTTTGTTCTTTTTGTCTTAGCTAGAGCTCATGTTCACGTCTTTAACAATCTCCAATGCCTTGATCACATGTTCTGGTGATCTGGCAAATGCTGCACTCAGCTTTCTCTTATCTTCTACAAAAAACTTCCTGCATCATCTATCACTAGTCAAGATGCAAAGACGCAATAATACAAGCAAACAAACAAGAGGTGGATCACCAAAAGTTATTATACCAACAGCCTCAGCAAGTCGAAGCAAAACATTGAACGTAAAATTTTGCACGTCTTAAAGGCTTCCCGTTCTTATGGCAACTTCAAGAGTGTTTGACATGTGATTCATATATACAATTCGAAACCAGTCGAAAGAATTTAACTTTTCTGAGTAAAGTATGTACCCATCCATGAGAGTAGCTATATGCAAACAAAAACACTTTCATTGCTGATATATGAGTCTTAGAAATGACCTGCCCTTTTTGATGTTTTGCTATTCTACCCGTCAAGTATGCTCAAAAATGTAAGTTAATTAGTGCAGAAAGAAAAATGACACAAGTACTTTATGTGGAACTCGAGATCAAAGAGGAAATCACAGCGAGCCTTAAGAACGAGGATCAAAAAGATTCACTAGACAATAAATTTCGAGCTACAAGCATTCGACACATTCATACACAAACCCTAGACCTAAAACAAGCAACACGGAGAAATCTACGACTTAAATCTAAGGGAGAAGGACAGTTTAAGCCACTGCAAAGCCTTTGTTATTATCATCAGTGGACAGTTTAAGGACAATTTTTACCCTTTTTCTGATTATCTTTCTTTATTTTAAAGCAATAATTAGCTAAGTGACACCGCTTGTTACAGTAGGTACACTCAAAGGGGGAATCAGTGAACTTAGAGTTATTTTCCGTTGTGTCCTGTTTATTTTTAGGTTTGGTGTTTTACCCTTTTTCTTAACAAACATTACTAGAGATTTAGGTTCAGTTTTCTCTAGTTCAAACTGTTTAAAAACCATACAGGAATCATTTTTCTGTCTTATAGCATCTAACAGTCTGGATAGGTATATACCATCTCTACTATACTGAATAGCGTCCTCGAGAGTGTTAAATTGCGAAGGCAATGAATTAAGGAATATCACAGCTTGGTGATCTTCCGTAATTTCATCATTGCAACATTTAACGTCATGAGTCAGTTTTAAGAAAATGTCCAAATTTTCTTAAATTGACATGGAAGCATCCATCTTAAAGGTAAACAACCTAATCAACAAACTAACTCAATTAGGCACGGACTTAGTCATATAAATAAAATATAATGCTTCCCAAAAACCTTTAGGATTAGAATGATGCATAACCTGACGAGCGACCTTGTCTGTTCGCCTCAAAATGATCTCAGTGTGTGTCATATCATAGCCTCGGATTTGGCGTCAGTAGTAATAATGGAGGGCCATTCGTTCGAGACAGCTTTCCACAACTTTTCTCGAGTGACAATGGCCTTCATTCTTACCTTCCAAGTCGCATAGTCCCCTTTGCCATCAAGGGGCTACAGCTTCAACCCATAACCATGGAAAACAGTAAATCTATAGAAAAACTGATCAGTCCTCAACAAAAGAAACAACAGCTAGATAACTTAATAAAGGAAAACTTAAGACTAGTTAACTAAATGAGATTCGTATTTTCTATAGGGTTCAACATGCCATAGGATGGATCGAGTCAAACACAAATCTAGTTTGTTGAGCAAACAAAGCAGAACTGATTTCAGCTTGGTTCAACAATGAGCAAGCTGAAACCAGATCTACTGATGTGGTCAGTGACTGTTCTAAGTCTCGACAATTATGAACAAATTCAACCAGTCACTAACCTAGGTTATCAAGCACACAATCAGCTACAGGTTCAATTCAAATTTGCTCAGATTGAGCTAAAAACTTGCTCGGATACCTCACTGTTATGTTATTCTATCAGTCAAGCCTACTCAGAAATGTAGGTTAACTAGTGCTGAAAGAAAAATGACACACATATTTTACGTGGAACCCGATATGAGACTAACAATGCGGAATGTTACATCAACATAACAGGAATGCATGCCAATCAGAAGATCAAGTAGGTCACGATAATTTTATATTATATAAGTCTCCCCATCTTTGCTATAATTATCTCTAGAATCATACCTCATTGCTGATCTTTCTAGCTGATCTGGCAACGTCATAACCTCTCCGAGCCATAACAGTGCATTAATTAGTGCATTAATTAGTCATAAAATGTTGTACAAGAACATTACAATAATAATCTACAATGAAATAAAGCAGAGAGAGTTTGCCAGTTCGAATCCGAAAACGCGAAGATGAAAGACCCTTAGTGAACAAGTCTGCAATTTGCATAACCGAAATAACAAAGGACAATGTGATATAGACCCATTATGATAATGATGACGCGTAAAGTGACAATTAATCTCTATGTGCTTCATACGCTCATGATAGATATAGTTCCGAATAATCTGAATAGTAATAGCATTGTCACAATACATGGGAGTAGGTCCTGAAAGAACAATTGCAGTAGTATACGCCAGAGCAAGATATTTTGCTTCCTTAGAAGAGAAAGAGACAACAATTTGCTTTTTGCTCCTCCCAAAAATAAGAGAGTCACCAAGAAATATACAGAATCCAGTTACTGACTTTCTATCTGATAAATCATTGTCCTAATCTGCATCCGTATTAGCTCGAAATTCCAAAAAAAAAGTAGAAGAAAAGAGAAGACTCTGAAATTGTATTCCTCGAAGATACCAAAGAATACGCAGAACAACTGACCAATGAACTATAGTAGGTGAAGAAACAAACTAATTAACAGTATGCACCGCATATGCAACATCGGTACTGTAATAGTCAGATAAACTAAACAATCAACAATCGTACGATAAAGAGTAGAATCTGATAAAGCAATACCATTGGTGGAGGAATACCGAGCATTAGCTTCAATCGGGGGATCAGTGATACGGGAGTCGGAAAGAGGTGTCTGATATAAAATATCAGCAATATTCTTAGATTGAGATAATAGATAGCAATGTGGGGAGTATGCTACCTTTATTTCCATTCTTAGTTTGAATTGTGACATGCTTAGATATAGGTGCAAAGGTTTCTTCGTAATCCATTCTATACTGCTGAGCAAAATCTTTAGTAACCATATGAGCTTTGAATTGCTCGATAGACTCATCTGACTTGGTTTTAACCTTATAAATCCAATAGCACGCTTTCCCTTCGTAAGAGGAATAAGATCCCAAGTCTCTACCTTGGACAATACAGAGAGTTCATCATCTGTAGCATGCTGCCAACACGGATCAAGAGATGCCTCCTTAAAAGAGGAGGTCTCAGATATATGGTGAATATAAGTCAAAAAGAAACAAAAAAGTAGAATATGTAGAATATACAAAGTCTAGTAACTGACTGGACGTACGTGATCTTACTGCATGACAAAGGGAAACAAGAGAACTAGGAACCTTAGTCGCCAAAGCGTCATCCTAGGAGATAGTAGGATAAGGGGCAGGCAGGGAAGCATTTGTATGGTGAAGATGAACATAAGATCAAGTGTATCGTCAACAGAAGACTCAAAAGGATCAATATGGATGAGATCAGACTTTTGTATACTAGGAGTATCTGTAGAGATAGAAAAATATGGAATGTGCTAAAGAAAGACGACATGACGAGACACGTAAAGTTTTTGACTAACTTAAACGGAACATCAATAAACCTTCTGAACATCACCATGACCAAGAAAGAGACAAATAGCAGAATGAGAAGTGAGTTTACTATTCTCAGCATGAGGTCAAAGTACAAAACAGGCACAACAAAATATGCTCATTGAAGAATAATATGCAGAATGACCATAAAGTTTTTCAAAAGGAGATAGGCCTAAAGTGTTAGACGAAGGAATTCTAGTTATAACATGAACAGAAGTAAGGAGTGCTTCACCCCAGAATTGTTTTGGAACAAAGGCAGATAACAAAAATGAGCTTGTTGTTTCCATAATATGTTTGTGCTTTCTTTCAGCTACACCATTTTATTTAGGAGTGTCAGTACAAGAGGTCCGAAGAGTACCATCAGAGGCAAGGAGGTCAGAAAATGCTCTAGATCTGTATTCACCTCCTAAATCACAACGAAAACATTTGATGACAATATTATCCTGAGTTTTGACCAGCGCACGAAGCATCTGATAAATCTCAAAAAATTCAAAACAGTATTTCATGAAATAAATTCAACAATATCGAATACAATCATCAATGAAGAAAATATAGAATCGAGATCCACCTTTTGTGAAAATAGGTAAAGGTCCGCACACGTCTGAATGTATCAAGACAAAGGGTGAAGGAGAAATAAAAGAACTTCTGCAAAAGTACAATGTTGAGAATTTAGCTAACTTGCATCCATTGCAATCACTAATATCATGACTTTCTAAGTTTCCTAATTTTTCAGTAGAAGCTAAGTATTTCAAACGAGAACCAGAAACATGACCAAGACGAGAATGCCACAAATAAAAAGGTGAAAAAGAAGGATTCAAACGAAAAGAAGACAAATCAACAACAGATGCTGCAACCTCAGGTACTTTCAACTCATCTAACACGTAAAGACCCCCTCGCCTACGGCCCGTCCCAATCAGCTTCTTCGACTGCGGATCTGAACATAACAAGAAGAACTAGAGAAGAAAACTAGTAAGCCAGCGTCACACAATTGACTAACAGAGGCAAGATTCAAATCAAGACTCGAAACATGATAGACATTCGAAAGAGACATGCTAGGAGTGCAAATAGATTCAATTCCTGCTACTGGCATGGAGGTACCATCAACAGTCATGATTTGGTCTGAAAAAGAAGGCTTTATAGACAAAAATGAGTAAGTATCATGATAAATGTGACACGAAGCACCAGAATAACGTATCCATACAAAAGAAGAATTACCTAACATATTAATAGAATGCAAACTTGTGGAAGAAGTAACAGACATAGCAGATGCACGTGATTGTGAGGCAACAGACGTTTGAATCGGCTGCTATAGGTGGTGATTTTGAACTTAGAACGTTGTTTGATTGACCTCTTTTAATTCTTAAGAGATTGGGACATTGAGTCTTCCACTGTCCTATCTCCTTACAATAATTGCACTTGTCAAAAGCAGATATCGTAAATATTCTGGAAGCGGTATCAAATTCAGAAGAACAAATTCATATTCGAAATGAAAATTCAGATTGGGAACAAAAAATTCAGATTCAAAATAAAAAGAAATAAAATTCAGGAAGATATATTCAAATTTGGAATAAAAAATCAGATTCAGATGAAAAAGTATCAGATCCCAACGAAAAATTCACACCCGAAATGTAAAATTCAGATCCCAATGGAGAGAAAAAAAAATCAGATTCTCTCTTCTATCTAATTCGAGTTGAAATTGGCTCTTGATACCACGTTGAAGTCAAACAAGAAGAGAAACAAAATGGCTAGGATTTCAATAGATACAAACTAGAATGATTACATAGTATAAGATATTAGAATATACAGGAAAATAATAATATAAAATAAGGAACTAATCTATTTATATAAATATCTAATTACCATAATTAGGTTAAGTTCTAGAGAGACATGTAATATTTGTAAGACAGAGAGACATCATCTCAACCGTTGATTTGATTGATTTAGCGGTTGAGATTAAAGTTGGTTTTTAATTAAATTGGGCGGTTGGATTTGCAAAATACAGGGGTGGTTGAGAGTGACGGTTAGTACTATCAACCGTTAGATTAATTGAAATTAACGAACGAGATGATGTCCCTCTTTCTCACAAAAAAATGATTGTCCTAGAACCTGGTCCTACCATAATTATCTATAACTAATAAATAACTTTGACGGTTGTTTCTTGACAACATTTGAGCACAACGGTTTCACTTTCTCCAACTAAAAAAATCACATATTTAGTTTGAATTTCAAAAATAACAATATTCGATTTGGATTTCAAAAATGTCACTCACATTTTACTTATCCATAATTTGAAATTGCGGATTCGCTGACCACTTTCTTCAACTCAAGAACGTACTTTACTTTTTTAGTTTATTTGTTCGTTTATTTTTTGGTATCGAGACAAAGTACATCGTTCACTCTACGCTTAGATTATTTTTATTTTGTGTTCGAGGTCTCCATTCGTTGATCGATTGGAATTAAGTCCTCTGTTATGTACCTTCTGAGTCTTTGGACTTTTTTAATCAAAAAAAATTAAATGGCTTTTTCATAACAATGTGGCATGACACGTCTACATAAAAACAATACATTTTATTTTTTTGTGAGATCTCGTTATTTGAAAACGTGGGTATAGGATCAGCTTAACCGTTAAGAGTGATACATATATTGGGCCTTTCATTATTGGGCCACTCAGATGTCTCCAAACAAACAAACAAAAGATGCAGAAAGAAACGTCTCTAGAAACTACCAAAATACTGATGCCTTCATTCTAGCACTCCCCTCGAAGTTCAAGTAATTTACCAAATTGCCATTCCAAAACGGTGTAAATAAGAAACTAATTTGCTCCACTGACTGCTCCAACCTTCTCATTCTTCAAAATCCAGAAACCCTAACCTAACCAATGGCCGCCGCAGCTCCACCGCCTAATCCGACACCCACACCACCATCTCCGATCACCATCACACCATCCGATCATCCATCTCCAAAGCTCTTTACACGCATCCGCCTCGCCACTGTCGCGGACGTCCCGATCATCCACAAGCTCATCCATCAAATGGCGGTGTTCGAGAAGCTCACTCATCTCTTCGCCGCTACCGAGGAATCCCTAGCATCAACTCTCTTCAACTCTCCTCCGTTCCAGTCGTTTACAGTTTTTATGCTGGAAGTGTCTCCGCATGATTTTGCTCCTCCGACGCCGAATCCGAGCGCGGATGTGTACTTCCCGCCTGTAGTTAAGGCGGTGGAAATGGATGCACCGGTGACGGATTTGGAGCAGGATGCGTTCAGATCGGTTGGAAGAGATTGGGATGTGGTGGTGGCAGGGTTTGTGTTGTTCTTTCCGAACTATTCGACGTTTTTGAGTAAGCCAGGGTTTTATATTGAGGATTTGTTTGTGAGGGAGTGTTACAGGAGGAAGGGGTTTGGTAAGATGCTGCTTTCGGCTGTTGCGGCACAGGCAGTGAAAATGGGGTATGGAAGAGTGGAGTGGGTGGTGCTGGACTGGAATGTGAATGCTATTAGGTTTTATGAGGAGATGGAGCGCAGGTGCTGCAGGAATGGAGGGTTTGCAGGCTTACGGTGATGCGCTTAGAGCTTATGGTAACTGAAAATAGATGAACCGCAAAGTTTTTTATTTCAAATGCTAAAGGTATTTTGTGTTGTCCTGATGATCGTCAACTTACTGGCTGTTGTTTTATGTCATCCTTCGATGGAAACTTGAGTCTAAATAGCTGTTTGTTTCTTTTGTCATTTCTTAATGTATATCGCTTTATATATTCGTGGAGTATCTATCTTCCTGATATCACATAAAGTTTCAACTTCATTAGAGTAAGAAATCAATATAATCAAGAACAATCGAGGATGCTCATAAAATCTTGTTTCTGGATACGTAAGGAAAAAAGCGATACAGAATGTGTTACTAACTTTCACAAGAAATAAAAGAGGTAATTAAGAATTGGCACAAGCTACAGAAACCAGAAAGTAACCTCATAATTTTAAAACTCCATAAGTTACTTGACTGCACCATTTCCTGTAGCATATCTACAAGGGAAGTGGAAGATCGAGATGTATAGTGGATTCAAATAGATACTTAGCTCCATTTATCCATAAAGGTTTCCGTCAAGGAATGACCATTCACGATCTTTGTAGTTGCGACGACAATATCATATGGCATCCCTTCCTGCATAAGCATTCATTTACACAATGATTTTTCATCGTGGATGGTTGTTAAACCCAAAATTGTTAGGTTGACAGTGAGTTGTAGAAATTTTATCAACTGGTTGAGAAGTAATCAATATAGTATATACAGTGAGTTTTCAATATTAATGATCTAATTCAATACAAACTACAATTAAACTAAGTTCAACAGGAAAAATTCACCACCTATCCTAGCACAAGCTAAACAAAAGTTCCATTCCAGACACAAAGTGCAAACCAAGATAAAAAATTATAAATGAAACATACTAAATATTGAATCAAAAATCAATTGCTCGGCTAATAGACTAGCCAGTCGAGTTACAAAGTCGAATTAGGTGGGGCGTCTTTTCAACTATGCACGGCTAGGCGAAAGACTTGACAATCAGGGTTAAACATTAATTCAAAATATGAAATGAAAATAGAGGTTCAAACTGACTAGAGAAATTTGCAAGCACTCATTGATTTGTAGTTCAATCTTCAAACAATTTCTTGAGTACCAGAGTACTTAATACTGACTACAAAAAATGTTACCTGGGCACTTAGGTAGCGAAGAGCTGAGATCTCAGCAAAGGTTACCCCTCCGATGAAAACTACCAAAACTAGTGATCGCCTGCCACTATTTATCCTGTAAAGGTAGAATAGTGGTTTTAAAAACTGAATGAAATCAAAAACCTTGATACAGTGGAATAAATGAGTATGATCGCATATACAATCGAACAACTATGTATAAAGTAGTGTTGTAAAATTCTTGCATACTTGTCAGTAGAACTTGTCAAACTACCATTCCCTGATAAAGAGTCGTATGATGCACTGCTTGAGAATCCACTCTGCAGAGGCATTACGATAGTTCAAGACGTTCAACTGCAAACAATTCACAGCCAGATATAAGAAAGTGAAAATGGCATTTATTGTACCTTTTTTGATTCTGAATGAGGTCCTGGCAGAAACTTCAGAATATCTTCAATTGGACGCCTAAGCAAACAAACCAGACAGATCAACAGTAGCACACCAGGCAAGCGCTTTCAATATTTATTGTTCACAACATTTTGCGCTATTAACTATTAAAGCCACCTAGCTGTTAGACAATGATTCCAATAAGTAACAAACAAAAGAATATCTCACCAACCAGACCGAATGGCGTGCTGAATTAAACGAATACTAAGAGGTGCATATCCGGAGTAGACATATGAGATGTCATTAGGACTGCAAACCATTTATAAGTCAGCGCCAGACAAAAATGGGTTAAGAGAGTAATTAGGTTGCAGTAGAAATTTGAACGATACGGATTTTAAAATAATAGAATCACATTAAAAAAGAAAATGATTAAGGTATATTACTTGGCTGTATCAGTATCTTCAATTATAAGATTTAGGGCGCGCTTGACAGTAAGCCAGTTGCTCTTTGCTTCCTATGATATAATAATGATATCAAACATGTCAAACTCTGCAGAATATTTTACACAATATAATACCAAAATGAAAATAAATGTATAAAACCTGTCAGGACCTGTTTCTTAAACAACCCAGCTTTCTCTAAATTGTTCAATGTACCCATTTGCTCAAATCCATAACTATGCAGTAACTCTCTCCTGAAAAGCACCAGAACAAACGAATTACATACAGGTAATTTAGTCCATAATTTTCATCCAGTAAAGATACCATAACTAAGATTCTATAACTAAACGAACTCGGTAACTTCTCATAAATACCTCAAGTAGTCAAAATGCTTTTTTGGCAGTCCAGAATTTGTGATGGAAAATAGGATAAGAAGTCTTAAAACACTGACAATAGGTTCCTGCTTCTGAATCATCTCTTCTATATACTCGAAGCATCTGCAATAAGAAAGTTCATCGGACAAATTACAAGAATTATCAACTGATTTTACTTCCGTGACACTAAATGTTTCTGGAATTGATTTATTAGTTACAGGTAGCAGGAACCAGGAGGGTTCAGTATAGCTTACATATCGTAACTTTCAGCTTCAACAAATGTCTGTTCCATATCAAGGCGGCCGAGGAATGATGGCTTAGACGTAAATGTGGACACATGCTGGGCAAGATTGATGTGTCTCTGAATAGAGAATTGCATTTTAGTCATGATTCAACATTTTGCAGAACTGTGTCATCCTTGAGCAAAACAAGGGAAGGTTCTCACAGTGATTTCAGGCAGGGAATTCAATTTTTTCACAAAATCTTTGAGCTCAGAAACTGACTGGTTCTGCATATAATAGAGTTAGACCATCATATATCAGTGGCCAAATAAATTATTCAATTCTAGCAACCGTTGGTTCCATAAATATAGTTTAATATTAATCAAGTCTGAAACACTGCATTTGCAAGTCAACTGCAGGTTCACTGCATAAAACACCAGCCGCCATTCAGACAAAAACAAGCATGGCAATGCAAACAGAAATATAATAAGATAACGGATAACCCATTTGTATGTGAAAAACTTACTGTTGTGGTGACTTCAGCATAATCTTGCTTCATTGATGTTGCCTTTTGACGCAGAACCTATACACAGCGTTTGAAATAGGTTGCTTAAATGAAAGAAGACACAAATGATTCATTTAATGCAAATTTATTAAGTGTGAAAATAGGGCAGAATAGCAGAAGTAGAAAGGAAGGGAACAAACGACAACCTGGACCACGACTTCAAAATTGAGATCACGTATCTCCTTGAACAGCTTGTCACTAAATGATGATCAAGTATAACAAAATTATTAGATAATGACATTGGATATTGCGATACTCTTGAAGTCAAGGTCAAGAGCAGGTATGAATTATTTTTGATTGTATACCTAGAATTAAGGGGGACTTTTATCTTTTTACCCTCTTGTTGGTGACCCATGATGGATGAATCAACTTCAACAGCGCCATTATTAATGCGTAGAAACTGGAAGAAGAAAAGAGCAACTTCGTGAAGAACCATCAATGGTCAATCAAACATATGTCCTACAAAGCTAAGAGACCTGGATCAGACAAGTATTTTAATTAGCAATTGCACTTAGTACTAAGAGGGTTGAGGGCATAAAGATTTTTGGGAGAATGAGGTGATGCATAATGAATTCATTTCAACGACATGCCACATGATATGACAGCATGAAAATAAGTTAAGAGAATGAAGAACTAATACACCGGTGTGATTTATAAATAAAAGTCGGTGCAAGCAAAACATGCAGTTCGTACCTCATCAAGCAAACCTTCGTAAGTTAGCTGCGAACACATTGGAGTGACCATGTCCACCTACAATAAACACGCATTACAGCAAGTATATATGAAGTTTAATGCCACCCAATACCTTAACAGAGTAGTCAAATGCTTGCCGAGCACAATATACAAAATATCCTATCAAGAGTCAAGGTTATACCTCTCGGTCTAGAAGAATCAGTGTATTGATCTCTGGCAATCCAGGCTGAAATTGTTAAAAATAACATGTTTGTCTGTCATACCAAAGTAAACATGCTGATAGAATTTGAAATTTGAATTGGTAAAAGTCTATCATACGTCAGATGAGTTAACTGTCTCCTCTGCCTGCATGCGATTCAAAATGTCGGCTACGCGAACTGATGCCTTTCCCTTAGCCCTCACATTCGGAATTACTCCAAATGAAGACTACATAAAAATTGGATTACAAATGAGCATGAAGCAGACAGCCAGATACATCGAAAGACTACAGCGAGGCATTCTATAAATGTCATTAAAAGACATTCAATAGTAAAAAATATATTCAGCATTTACGAAAACCAAGCTTCTCCACAGCAATTCTCGTACCTCCAGCTTTTGGATAGCTTTAGCAATCTGCCAAAGGGAGCTAGTATCTCCATCTACTTGACATTCCTAGCCAGAAACAAACTTGTTACTATAAAATTAAACCTAAATGGAAGCAGAATATCTATAACAGATATCTGGCAGAAGCAACACCTTATATGCAAGATCGATTTCAAATGAAAGCACATCCTCATCAAGGGGAAGCATGTACAAGGGGTACTCTCCAAAAGTTATGCGGTCATGGATTTTTTCATCCTCAAGTATCTACATCTCCGGCACAAATAAATAATTTTGTTTCAATCTAAGCAGATATATAGGCACCGAAGCCAATTCAATGACTTCATTACATGACCAAACCTACCTTCTCACATGCGACAGATCGACGAGGGACAAAGAATAGAAAATAATCTCTTTTGAGTCCTTTTGAGATGTCATTCTGTACATTTGAGCATATAAATTTCATCAGTTGAAGCTGAGACCGCACCAGGTAGACTACAGTGGTGCAGTCTGTTTGAACTGGATCAGCAGAGAGATGCCTCAGCTCAGCTCCATGTTCCTGAATCAGATATTAATAACAAATGTCACAAAAAGATTGTTTACTCACGTAAAACAATTTTTTCTTGTTACTTGCCTATGTTTTGTAGAAAAATATTTTGATTGGTAAAATCAAATGGAAATAAGTACGACAAATATCAGCTTCAATGTTCAGTACACTTCTTTATACATTACACTAAAAAATTTATACGTACTAAATATGAAAAAAATACAACACAGTACCTTCAAAAGTGAAGTCGGGACGAGAAGCGAGAGAGATCCGCTAAGCGCAGGATCGATGACCAAACACTTCTTTCCTCTGATCTAAAAATAATATCAACAAAAACAACAATTAGGTAAAGTGGAAATTACCAATGCAAAGTCCTAACACAAGAAATCAACTAAACTCCAACACATCATAATTCCAGACTCACATTCTTAAGCAGGTTGAGAAGCTCCTTCTGCGACTGATCTCTGTAAATACGAATATCAAACAATTCCAAAAACTCATCCGAATTCAAATCACAGGAAAAAAGCATAAAATAAGTTATCGGTAAAGAAATTAAAATCGACCTGATGGATGACAGATTGATCGGAGCGTTTCCGAGATTGGGAATCTGCGCCATTTCTGCTAATCGGAGTCCTCTCTTGCAAATGGCTTTACGGTAGAAGATGACGACGAAGCAACGATGACAGAGCCGCGCCAGGCAGTGACTATTTGGGCCATCAAGGCCCAAACGAAGTCTTCATGTTAAATCTTTGATCCTAAACGGCAACAAAATGCAAAGGTTTGGTGTCGTTTCGGATGGGGCATGGAATGTCTTTGTAGTGAGCAAACGTGTCTTCATTTGCTTCATCAACAGGCTTCAACATAATCCTCTTGATTCAAATCTCGTAAAGACAGCACACCTTGTAGTTACTGATGGTGATGATGGCAGCTTTCACAATGATGAATTTCAGTGTAGGCTGTGTGGGTTGTTTAGGGAATCAATACCAAAACCGGATTTTGTCAATACATTCAATTTGTGACAAACCTTTGAGCTTTCGATCATTAGGGGAAAAGGGTTGTCAGAAACTGCTTGGAGGTGTGCTAAAAGCATCTTCTTATGAGGGTAAAAGCATCTTCTGAAAAAGGATTGAATGTTTGCTATTTCTTGATTTTTAGGCCATTGCGTGTTTGCTATCTTGCCTAGCTTAGTAGTTAGTAGTGTTGCTCAGCTCAGCTTGATGGAAATTTGTTGTTTCTGGTCGTGCATTGGGTTTTTGAAATGGGTACTAATTTCAATCTTGTAGCCAGAAATTACTTAGTCTATACCGTTTGGGTCGGTGGAAGTAAGGCCAGGTGTGGTGGATTTTAAGTTGGGTTTTCTGAGTGTGATTTGTTGGGAGTCATATGGAGTTTATATGTATGATAAATTTGTTGTGCATGTGCATTTTGAATTAGACGTTCCTGAGGAGAATGTTGAAGATGGGAAATTTGTTCCATTGACAAATGAGGATCCTGAATACGGTCCACCTGTAAGTGCTAATCGTCTCATCATACTAGTAGTTTTGTACAAATTTCCATAATGCCTGTTTTTATCATATCTTTTGGGAGTCTCATGTTTTTTTCCCAAACAAATTACTCCGTTTTGAGATGAGCAATTAAGCTCCCGAGTGAGATGAGATACTTGCAAACTTGTTGCTTCTTGGATTTAAACTTAAGACTTTTGTTATTCGCTGGCTAAAAATATTACAAAGATATAATGTTTATCTTGCAGGCTTTGTTGCTTCTTGGATTTAAGCTGGAGGAGGCACCAACAGTAAGTCTGTTTGACAATTTGTTCGAGATAAACTCTCCAGGACATTATGCATTTGCCATTTGATCAATTAAGTTTGATTCATATAAGCATTTTTGTCCCCACTATAACTAATTTGCTTCAATTTCATTATATAGCAATCTACCACAAACATAGGTGACTAAATGCGCGGTGTGTCTTTGTTTTTTCTTTTGTTGCAGATTCAACAGTTCTTGAAAGATATGGAAGGTGACTTTTTAAATGTGAGTCACAATTTGTTAGGACACAGCATCCCTTTAAGACTATTCGACTTTTTATTTGCTTCCTTGCTTGTAGATTATTTATTGCACGGAAGACATGATTAACAAAACCCTCTGGGAAGCTGTTAACACACGGCAAGAAAACTTGCAGAAAGTGAAGGTGGTAGAATTTGTTGAATAATTCTCATGTCTTGACTCATATTCTCCTTCTCATCAGTCAGTACAATTGGCTTTGCAGGTTGCGAAATCACTACCACGCATTTGTTTCTTATCTGGTCTTAGTGGAGAGGAAATGATAATGTTCATAGAAGCATTCCCAGAAATTGGTACCTTTATCTAAACCATGCATGTCAATTTTGCTGGAGCTGCTTCTAAATACAAACTTGTTGCGCACTGCTGAATTATACTGTTTGCCGGTTTACGAACAGGACTGGAACCAGCCGTGTTTGCTGCACTTGTACCCAACAGTGCAAATAAATCTCTGCAAGAGTTGATAGAAGAGGTTATGGGAGATCATGAAATGCTGGTAAGCTGAATACTTAATTGGGAATCTCAGGCTTTGGTTTCCACATTCGTAATCCCACTCGTTTGTGATATTGCAGTCTGGAACATCAAAATCCTCAGCGGAAGTGCTAAGGTAGCAGAGATATTAAAAGCACATAGGGTCATCTACTATGTTTTGTAGATAGCTCATCTACTAGTAATTTCGGTTTCTTTCTTTGTTGCATCAATATATATATATTCGAACAACTCAGGGACAACAAAATATGACGCAGAAGAAAATCATTATCATTAAAAAATGTTGTAGAAAGCAACATAAACTTTTATAGAGTTCAAAGTGAAATGATGCCAAGGTGGAGTTAACAATTAGATTTGAATGGCCTAAATAAAATTTTCTGCATGTTCTTGGAAAGGCCAAGATGTTTAGTCACTGCATGCAAATTCCTTTTCCTGCACTATTAGAGGATATTGCAAAATCCATTTACATTAGATCAGTGCGACTCCTTCCAAGAATTTGTTGAACCATGTCCTTCCATCTAGAAAGTCAGCACACAGTCATGAAACACTTAAGAAAAAGTCTAAATAATGAATATTGGAAACAAGGAATGTGAAAGTAACTAAGTACAGAAGACAATGTTTTCATCAATAACCCCATATCTATTAATGATCACAAAGCTCAAAATCCAAATTTCTTCCAGCAAATATCAGTATCCTCAATATGCATCCACATCAATTTCTAAAATAACCTACATAGACGCCAGTACCAGTAAACCACATTGAGATGCATACTCAAAACCTTACTAGCGAAACAACATTGTTACAAAGACAAGAAGCAGAATTTAGGCGACTGGTCGAAAACAATCAAACATAATACATATATCAGTTATGCGTATTCATGCACTGTAACCAAGAGTCCGGAATGCCATTAACACAGTGAAGCACAAAATCCGGACAAACACATAAATGTGCAGCAAAGCGACTCCAAATTCGTCTAAAAACTCAATTTGAAAAGTTGTGTCCATATTCAATACCTTATCACTCATCTTCACCACTCTCGTCACTAAAGTAGCTAGCTTGCTTCAAGCTCTTCCCTCTCCTCTTCCCCACTTCAACCACGTCACTCTCCCCTCCACCTTCAGTAGCCTCTCATCAGCTCCATTATCAACCACAGACGCCCAATTATCATCATCAATCACTCCAACCTCCTCATCTTCCACACCCTCCCACTCCTTACCACCACTACCACCACCAATACCTCTCCTCATCCTCTTTGGCGCCGGCCTCTCCCTAACACCCAACTGATTTTTGGGACATTCATAACTCAAATGCCCTTCACTCCCACACTCATAACACCTAGTCTTATCCTTATAAACCTTCTTCTTAATGAACTCCGCAGCTCTTCCATTATCCGCTGCAATAGACGCTGTCAACGTTCTCTTGTTCAAAACCTTCCCGTTCATCTCACGAGCCGCTTTCGCCGCGTCGTCTCGCGACACAAACAGCACAAACGCAACTCCCTTACTCTTCCTCGTTTCCCGATCTTTCACTACCGTCACTTTCGCGACCTTGCCGAAGGTGGAGAAGATCGTGTGTAAATCGGAGTTGGTTAGAGTGTAATCGAGGTTAGAGATGTAGACTGTCGATTTCGACGGTGCTAATCCTCCGCTTCCGCCGTTAGATCGCTTGTGTCCTGCAGCCGAAGCATCGTGAGAGTTTTGATCGGCATTCGATGTGGATGAAGATGACGGCGGCGGTGGGGCTGAGGCGTAGCGGTAGTAAAAGGTGTCGTCGTCGGAGTCGGAATCGCTTTTCGCCTTCTTCTTCTTGTTCACCATTTTCTCGTTTCGACGAGAAATTGAAAATCTCGGCTCGCTTTGAACCAAAGTTTCACTTAAATACACAGGCACCCCACAACTTTGTCATTATTATTTTCTTGATAAAGTACAAATAAGAAATGATTTATCATGAACTTTACCCTCCGTTTGTATGCGGAAAAAAGTAGTGGAAAAAAAATTTAAGAGAAAATTTAAAGGAAAGTAATTTTCCATAGGAAAATTGAGAGGAAAAGTTTGTATTGTTTCCTTTGTTATTTTTTCATTTTCCATAATTCAACCAAACACTCCCAACTATTTTTCTTTAAATTTTTCACCAAATTTTCTTTTCTACTCATTTTTCCATGCAACCAAACAGAGCATTAAAGTAGGATGCAAACTATTGAATAGGGTTTATTTGAGAATTTTTTTGCAATATTATTCTTTTAAAATCTATTCGTAAAATATTATATGAATGGTTATGTTTTCAACCGAATATAAATTTTTATTTTAGAAAGTAATATCTAAAAGTTTAAAGTAAAGTGGCAGCACATATAATGAAAACCAACAAATAGTTTGAAATTTTTTTAAAAGTTAAGAGAATTTTTTTAGTTTCTAATTTCTACTGCTCTTGTATCTTCCTTTGCTTTCTCTCTTTCCTATGTATTCATTTTGTTGTAACTCAATCACCTTAAGCTGATTAGCTCACCGGAGTCCGGTAGAATTCCGGTACTCTCCGGTGAGATCTAAAACTAAGACACAAAGATTTTTTATCGTGGTTATATGCCGAAAACGGCTTTACTCCACGTTAGGCTCACTGTGAAGCCCTAAATCCACTAGATCTGTGAGTATCGAATTACAGATTACAATATCAAGCAATTACCGATTTGAGAAATTCAATTTCGCAGCTCCGGCCACCAGAACAGCAATCAAGCCTGCTACGACTCAAACTCCACCGTCCTTAGCCTTCCGATGCGCTTCACGCTTCGATTTCAGTCGACGCGAATCTTCTGTCAAGAATTGCCCTGAGTTCTATCAAGAACCCTAATTCCCAATCTCGCGACTCTTCTTCCCGCTCTACCTTTTCAATCCATTTATATGATTCCAGTCCCAATCAATCTGGACCGTTGATTCCACTTTAAATCACGTCCACACAATCTTTAGTCACATGCACTCTATTTAAGTCCAGCTCATAATGCCAAGCATAACCCATGTGCCTTGACTTCCGTTGACTTTAGCATAATCATCCAAAACACTTGAACAGGCGTTACTCCATTCTCATTTTCAATATGCTTGAGCATCATAATTCTCAACAATCTCCACCTGAATTCTGATGCACCTCAAATCCTTCAGTAAGACTCACCTTCCTTTCTTCTGTCCATCCATTCCCTTCTTCCAGATGGGCAGCAGCTTCCCAGAGTCTTCTTGAAGAATTTACCTTTCATTCTTCCTCAGTCTAGTGGAATTAGATCTTTGACAGATCACTGCCCTGTACCTGCAAAACAGTGTTACTGCACAAACAACAAGTTCAGGCAGTGCCAGAACTTGCTGCTTGTTACAACTTTTGTAGCCATATCTGCAGGATTATCACAAGTATCTATTTTCAACAATCTAACCACATCATCAGCAATTAAATTCCTTATGTAATGAAACCTAACATCTACATGCTTAGTTCTCTCTTGGTATACAGGATTTTTGCTTAAATGAATGGCAGATTGATTATCACAGAATACTTGCACAACATTATCACCCTTCCTAATTTCACCCATTAACCCCTTTAGCCACACAGCTTCCTTAAATGAATCACATACTGCAATATATTCAGACTCAGTTGTAGATAGAGCTACCACAGGTTGTAATTGTGACTTCCATGTCACACAATTTCTACCAACAGTAAATACAAATCCAGTAGTTGATTTTCTAGAATCCCTATCCCCTGCAAAGTCAGCATCCACATACCCAACTAAACCAAAATCATCACTTCTTTTACCATAGCACAACCCAACATCTAGAGTACTAGAAATATACGAAATCACATACCTCAGCGCCTGCCAATGATCCTGACCTGGGTTACTCATGAACCTGCTTAACAAGGAAATAGAGTAGGCCAAATTTGGCCTAGTACTTATCATGGCAAACATCACAGACCCAATAATGTTAGCATAGGGAATCCCCTCCATTTTTAATTTTTCAGATTGAGTCCTAGGACACTGATCCTTTGATAGCATAAAATGTGCAGCAAGAGGTACTGATACTCTTTTACAGTTCAGATTACCAAATCTAGAAACTAGTTTTTCCAAATAAGGCTTCTGATGTAATTTTAACTCATATTTTTCCCTGTTTCTCTCAATCATTATACCTAATATCTTCCTCGCAGGTCCTAGATCCTTCATGTCAAACTCTGAATTTAATTTGCATTTCAGATCTTTAATTTTCAACAAGGACTTAGATATCAGGAGCATGTCATCAACATATAGCAGGATATACAATGGATTATTTTCCAAATCATTAAAGTACAAGCAACTATCAAAACAGCTTCTAGTAAATCCTAAGCTCTGAACAAACGTATCAAATCTTTTATACCATTGTCTTGGGCTTTGTTTCATGCCATACAAGGATTTCCTTAGTAAACACACATGATCAGGTAATTTTTTATTCAAATACCCTTCAGATTGACACATGTATATTTCTTCTTCTAATTCACCATGTAAAAACGCTGTCTTGACGTCTAGTTGCTCTAACTCTAAGTCTTGATTTGCTACAATTGATAACATTATTCTGATTGTCTTATATTTTACCACAGGTGAGAAAATTTCAGTGTAATCTACCCCTTCCTTTTGAGTATACCCCTTAGCTACTAATCTAACTTTATACCTAGGTGGGTCATTAGAACTTATGCCTTCTTTTATTTTAAACAGCCACTTACATTGGACTAGTTTATGTTTTTCAGGTTTCTTTACTAAATCCCAGGTCTTGTTTACCTTTAAGGACTGCATCTCTTCATCCATGGCTTTTAACCATTTTTCCTTATCAGGTGAGGAGATAGCCTCTTGGTAATTTTCAGGTTCAGTTTTTGTAAGTTCAGTTGCAGCTACTAGTGCGGAATAAGCCAACTCAGCATAGGAATAATTTGATGAATTATCAATATGCCTTAAGTTTGGTCTAATTTGTCTTCTTACCCTATCTCTTGTTAACTCATAATCCGCTAGACTTTCCTGCATTGACTGAGGTTGTTCTTCAGTATCCAGGTTGTTTTCTATATTTTGTTGGTTTTCAGTAGGTTCTGGATTATCTTGTTCAGGTAGTGTGTGGAACTCCACCTCACTGGGTGTCCTCACATTCTCCACCTTATCAGGGTTATTATTAGTCTATTTATTACTTTCCTCTGAGTTTTCCTTATTTTCTGGGGTAACAGTCCTCATTAAAGGTGACATCCCTACTTATTATTATTTTTATTCCATTTGCTTTTAGTTCCCATAACCTAAAGCCTTTCACACCATCCCTTTCCGCATACCCTAAGAAAACACATTTCAATGCCCTGGGATCCAGTTTACCTTCTTTGTTGTGTGCATAAGCAGCACAACCAAAGACTCGTAGGTTACTGAGGTCAGGTTTAGAACCTGACCAAAGTTCCCAGGGTGTCTTAAAGTCTAGCATTCTATTGGGGCATCTATTTATTATATATGTGGCAGTTTACAATGCTTCCCCCCAAAATGCTTTTGGGACCCCTGAGGAAATCAGTAGGGCTCTTACTTTGTCAAGAAGAGTCATGTTCATTCGCTCAGCCACTCCATTTTGTTGTGGAGTGTTCCGCACTGTTTTATGCCTTACAATGCCATGTTCTAAACAGTAGGCATCGAATTCATTATTACAAAATTCTAGACCGTTGTCTGTTCTTAGTATCTTTACCTTTTAATCTAGTTGATTTTCATGGATTATTTGCCATCCTACAAATTTATTAAATGCCTCATCTTTTGTTTTTAATATAAAGGTCCAAACCATTCTTGAGAAGTCATCCACTATACTCAAGAAATATTTACCTCCACCATGAGTTTCATACCTCTCTGGCCCCCAAAGGTCTGCATGGAGGTATTCCAATGCAGCCTTGGTTTTATGGGTGCCAGCATTAAAGCTGAGTCTATGTTGTTTGGCCATTACACATGATTCACAAAATTCTAATTCTGTTATTTTGTCTTTTCCAAACATACTTTGTCTAGATAATGCTTCTATACCTTTAATACTTAAATGCCCCAATCTTAGATGCCATCTTAGGGTAATATTTTGCTTAGGGTTGGTTTCTTGTATTACATTACAAATTTGAGCGTTCAGTATGTATAATCCACCGGTTTTATTTGCTGAGAATAATTCCTTCCCATTTTTGTATACTCTCAGTGTTCCAGCTTAAGCACTGTATGTGCACCCTGCATCATCCAGTGATCCTAAGGAGATTAAGTTTCTCCTCAGCTCTGGAACACATCTTACGTTTGTAAGTTTAATTTCCTTTCCACTTGTCAATTTTAATGTGACTGATCCAATTCCTGTAACTTGACACACATTGTCATCTCCCATGTACACCTTTGAATTACTTATTTCCTGAAAATCAGTTAGCCATTCAAGGTGGGGGCACATATGGAAGGTACACACTGAGTCTAAAACCCACTGGTTTGACCCAGGGTCCGGCATGACACTTAATACTTCTGCTTCCTCACAGAAATTATTATTTTCATCATTCTTAGCATTCTCATTATCAGGGTTATCTTTGGTTTTATTTATCCAAGTATAACAGTTCTTTTTTAAGTGGCCATTTTTACCACAGTAGAAACATTTTCTAGTTTCATTCTGTTTCTTATTCTGTTTATCCTTGTCAGGGTTAGGCTTGTTCCCAGAACCTTGGTTCTTGGACTTGTCCTTTTGGGGATTTTCTTTCCCTTGACAAATAGATTACTTCCTGATTTTGCCTTATTATTCCTAATTTCAATTTCCCTAGTTCGTAACGCTGAACATAGTAGATCATAACTCGGAACTGTTCCGGTGTACTGGAAGGCATTCTTGACAGGTTGGTAACTGTCAGGGATGGAGTTCGAGAGTATCATGACCTTACTTGTTTCATCTAAGGCGTAGGGTGTATTATTTATTAGTAAGGTAAGTTTCAGAAATTCATCTAGGTTTTCATTTATGGACTTATTAGGGTCCATTTTAAATGCAAACAGAGAAGCTTTAATGTATGCTAGGCTAGGCGCAACTTGATTTGTAAATAAAGTTTCTTGCCTATTCCACACATTTATAGGGCCAACACAAGTACATACCTCCCTGATAACACTGTCTGTAAGACTGAGATTATCAGATCATACGCCTTCTTGTCAATCTTTTCCTTTCTAGCCTTCTCATCTGCACTCCATTTCGCTGCATCAGGTTCCAGGGCAACCGACACTTCATGGAATGACAATATTGACTTCATCTTCAAAGCCCACACATGGAAATCAGCCTTCCCATCATATGATGCAATGTCGAAGCGTTGAGAGGCCATTTTAAGATTAACAGATATGCAAGAAAATATAAAGAATGTCAGTAAAAGCCACAGTCACAATTTCTTGAACAATTGAGCAAGATTCAAGGAAAACTAATTGTCTAATGCACTGGTGATTATCTAGATCGATTTAAACTGCTCTGATACCACTGTTGTAACTCAATCACCTTAAGCTGATTAGCTCACCGGAGTCCGGTAGAATTCCGGTACTCTCCGGTGAGATCTAAAACTAAGACACAAAGATTTTTTACCGTGTTTATATGCCGAAAACGGCTTTACTCCGCGTTAGGCTCACTGTCAAGCCCTAATCCACTAGATCTGAGAGTATCGAATTACATATTACAATATCAAGCAATTACCGATTTGAGAAATTCAATTTCGCAGCTCCGGCCACCAGAACAGCAATCAACCCATGTTGACTTTAGCATAATCATCCAAAACACTTGAACAGGCGTTACTCCATTCTCAATTTCAATATGCTTGAGCATCATAATTCTCAACAATCTCCACCTGAATTCTGATGCACCTCAAATCCTTCAGTAAGACTCACCTTCCTTTCTTCTGTCCATCCATTCCCTTCTTCCAGATGGGCAGCAGCTTCCCAGAGTCTTCTTGAAGAATTTACCTTTCATTCTTCCTCAGTCTAGTGGAATTAGATCTTTGACAGATCACTGCCCTGTACCTGCAAAACAGTGTTACCGCACAAACAACAAGTTCAGGCAGTGCCAGAACTTGCTGCTTGTTACAACTTTTGTAGCCAAGTATCTATTTTCAACACATTTGTTGACTTGTTGTTAAGGGATATAATTAAGAAGGAAACATGCGGCACAAAAGATATTTGTGGAACTTGAAAGAGCTTCACACGGATCACTATGCTATTTGGAGCCGTCAAGTTCAGAAATGAAAAAGGCAAATTTCAATGCAAATTCATCGGAAGAAGCTGAAATGATACATCAGCATTCCACGAACCTATGCTTACTCAACAAGCGGTGTATGATATAAAGAACAACCGGCGAAGCTTGATGGTCTTAGTTCCAGAGACAGAGTATATAATATTCAACTTAGCATGGTCAAACATTGAAGGGAGCTAGAAGCGGACAAATTGAATGATAAAGATATATGTTCATATTTTTACACACATTCTTAAGTGAGGAAGTCTATTTTGCATGCTTAGAATGAATGGATTTTCATTATTTCTTCTCATGACCTTAATTGGTTCAAAAGATGATCCAATACAATCACTATTGGAGCATGTTGAAGCCTTCTACAAGTCAACAATAATTCACGTTCTATTTCTTGGATGACACTTTCATAGCTTTTACGTATATTGATTTCGATTTTCAAGGGAGGCAAATGACTCAGCAGATTACATAATAATTTCGTTTATCATTTTAGTAGTCCAGGGTTAGGCTAGATGTTTATGTAGTCTAGCTGTTTAAGTCCTCTAGTTGTTTAAGTCCTCATCCTACTCGTTTCTTTGGACTTTGTCCCGAGTAACAAAAAATAGTTTGAAATTAAGTGGTAGATCATGTCATGTTTTTGTAATTTATCTTGTATAAATTGAAAACATTGTTAAGAGGGAGTGAATTGGTTATCATCGTTGTTCATATTTAAAATATCTTTTGTTTGGTTACGTGAATTAGCATGCAAATTATAGGATTTGCCAATCTTTCTAGTTATGTGAATTTGGGGAGGTGACGAATCACCCCATTCTTAAGTTCGAATGTGCCTTCATCAGGATCTATGCGTACGAAGAAGGAGTGAACTTCAAAGGTGGGCGCAAACATCTCCTTCATTGTTTGGCATTCGTCTATTCTTTCATGTTCTCGATATGCGTAGTTTCTTTTTTTCTTGTTTTTTTAAAGGGATTATAGGAATTTCACTCTTACCTCATGACTCGAACCCAAGACCTGTTGGCCCAAGTAGTGGGTGTCTAACCACTAGGCCAACCCCACTTCGTCACTAAAATAACTCATTATTATAACGTGCGCTGTCGAACACGTCAAATTTAATAACTCTTTTGAGAGTAAAGTGACAAGTAGTATCGAATTCATAGAGAATTGTAGGCGGGAGATTACTTTGGGAAAGTATTAGTAACATGCAATGAGTTTGTATGATCAGAAAAGATTGCATTTATGCAACAATAGGATGAGTAAGACACAATTTCAACAATTAATTATTAATAATACGAATAATATTTAACAAAAAATAATCGTAAAATTCAACTGTCCAATTTTCATTGAAAACAAATTTAATATCAATTGATAAAATAGTCAAATCTACCTTTAAGATTAAATCTTTCCATAAAAATATTTTATCTCTCTTGATCTTAGCCCAATATAATATAACTCTAAACAAAATGATGTCATTTTTTAATATATATTTTTTATTACAAGTATGAATTTACAAGTTCTCGTTGATATGTATTTAGGAACCATCTAATGATGACCTACTGCAAAAACAATTATACATCAACGATATTTGGTAAGTATCTCTAATCTTTATTAGCTTTCTTCTTGGCCATTCATCAATCTTTAAGTAAACACCTCCATCATTAAATTTCTCTTAGCTAATCATCAATCTTCATATAAACACTTTTTCCATGTAAGCCTCCATTTGTCTCCACTCAAATTTCACCATCAAAACAATCATTCTCCATTGATAATTTTTCATTGCAAGGTGTAATCTAAAGTATTGAACCTTAGAATTACCGGGGTTTAATTTTTTAATATATGGAACAACGTTATTGTGTTGAAAGGACAATTTTAAATCTCAAAAAGGATAATGTACATTAATTACAAAATACTCTTAAAAGCAAAAATGTGGAGACATCACACGTGGTAGATCTTGGAGGGGTAATACGTGGCTGTTTCATAATGACGCAACCAAGAAGCCAACCTCTGCCGCAAATTCTATATAGAGTTTCACACCAATAACTAGGGGAAGTATCATGTGGAACCCCCACCTTTCCATGGATCCATAGATCCTCCTTCATCACCGTTGATTGCATTTTTTGTGTGCACCAGATTGTGCCACGTGTTTGCATTTTTGAAATGCACACGTGAAATGCACATGACAAATGCACACGTGAGTTGCACATGCTCATTAATGCGCTGACACAATCTGGTGCGTCCAAAATGCAAATAGTAAATGCAATCAACGGATGCAAAGAGGGATCCATGGATCCATGAAAAGGGGGTTCCACATAATACTTTCCCCCAATAACTATTACTATAAAATTCTATTAACATATAGAATTAGAGAAATATTATTTATTCCTAAGTTTTTTTTAAATTATTATTATTTCATCGTTCAAGGAATGGACAAATCTCATACTCAAAGCGGATATGCATTCAGGAGAGTTTGAGCCACTAACCTTCGAAACCAGAGATCGAGTGGCTGACCGCTAGACCGCTACTCCGCGTTTATTCCTAATCCTAAGTAATAATAATCAAGTTTTAAAGCATTAACTTCAAATTATTTAGACAAAGCATAGTTTTTTCTACTAATAGACGAAAGTGCAGTCTTAAAATGATTTGTTCATATAATTAAAATGCATAAATAGAATCAGCTTTAAATCAATTCAATAATTTATATAGAATCGTAGATGTAAAATAATATTCAATATTTCATAAATACCCATTCCTTTTTCTACAATTATTGAGAACCTTCAACCACCCTATTTTTATACTACAAATAACTTGTCAAGGAAAGAAACGTCACCTAATCTGATGGACAAAATAATTCTATGTTGGTAGTTGGAATTTCTGTATGATGCATTTCCTTGTAATACCTTTTTCTTGCCTACTAATTAAAAAAATTAATTTCTAACTATAAACTTGATGACTTTGACTCATAATCCCCGAATTCAAAGTCACTAATTTAGTAGTGACAGATTGTGTATTTTTCTAGGGCTTATTTTTTACACCTTTTTCCGGATCGATCTGTATACACGTTCTAACCACGCCATTAAACTAATCTCCTAGATTTACGTCCCATTTAATTTAATTATGAAATACATACTTTTATGGGACTCGGATCCGGTAATGCGCAGCTATTTGCTGTCGTTTTGACGTTTATTACTATAACCCCTACGTAGTTTTGAGTGAACCCTTTACTAAAACTACGTAGTTTGGGCTCGCATTAAATAGCTTTCGCTGTACTAGATCTTAATCCACTTTTAAGAGAATAGGCTGTGTTTCATTTTGGAGTTAAAATGAATTTAAAGAAACTCATTTTTTGGAAATTATTCTCGCAATATCAAATTCAAACTAAATACTCAGAGCATAAAATAAAACACATTATTCTCGTATATGATTTTATGTTTTTCAAAATTTGATTCGAAATAAATTTCTGAATGTGGAATACCTTTCTTTACATTTCTAAAGTGGATAAAGTTGGTTCAACTGTATTATTTTACCAAAATCCTAAAAACAAAAGTCATCTCTATTCCTTTTTTGATAAAGAAACATAAATATTACTTTAAATATCATGATGCCTTATTTATTCATATTAATAATTATTAATGATATATTTGAAACCTTTTCCTTCAATTTCGCCAGTATTGTCTTGTTATTTTTCTAAACAATTCATACATTATTAATTATTAATAATTGATGGATTAAGTTCCATAAACACATGTAATTTTTATAAGAAAGATGGATGTTTAAATATGTGATTTGATTGATCTAGTGATTGAGATTAAAATTATTTTTTAATTAAATTAGGGGTGCAAAATGTATGTATGATTGAATTTAAAAATTATTAATTAAAATCAACTATCGAAATGATTTTTCTCCGTCTCACAAAAATTTGATTGGAACCCATTTCATGATCACTAAGATGAAATTTATTTATAAAATATGCAAAACTCATCCGCTAAGATTTTTTTGCAAATCGAACAAATCTTATAACGTAATCTAACTTTAATCTTAATAATCTGTATTATCAAAAATTAATTATTGAGATGAATATTTTCTAATATTTTCTTAAATTAAACAAAAAGAGAAACCAGACTAAATCAAAATATTATTTAATTAACTAAAAAATGAAAAATATTGGTATATATTAAAAACTCCGGAGACTTTTTATTGATCGGCGATTTCATCTTCCCTTCTTTCATCTCCTAATCAAACCAAACTCACTTTCTTCCAGAATAATCTAAAACCCTAACCCTAAAATTATGGGCCGTTCACCGGCGACGTCACTCGCTCCCGGCTTCCGATTCCATCCGACCGACGAGGAGCTCGTCCGATACTATCTCAGGCGTAAGATTTGCCGCAAGGCCTTCCGCTTCGACGCGATTGCTGTCACCGATGTTTACAAATCTGAGCCATGGGAGCTTCCAGGTCTTCGCTTTTTTTCTATTCATTTTTTTAGTTTTGAATTTGTGGAAATTGTTTGTTGAGATTTGTCTTTTAGTGTGATTGAGGTTGATTTAGTGTTTTTGGAATGTAGAGAAGTCGAAGTTGAAGAGTAGGGATCTTGAGTGGTACTTTTTTAGTATGTTGGATAGGAAGTACAGCAATGGTTCGAAAACAAACAGGGCAACTGAAAATGGGTACTGGAAAACGACTGGTAAGGATAGGCCTGTTTATCATAGGGAGAAGATTGTGGGGATGAAGAAGACACTTGTTTATCACTGTGGACGTGCACCGCACGGTGCCAGATCTAATTGGGTAATGCATGAGTATAGGCTTATTGACCAGGATTTGGAGAAAGCTGGTGTGTTGCAGGTTAGTGATGGATCTAAAGTTATAACATTTTAATTGAATTTTGCCTAGTCTCATTATCGATACATCTATGGTTATTTTTAATTTTGAACTGAATGATTTTCTGTTTTTGCCTGCATAGGATGCGTTCGTCCTGTGTAGAATATTTCAGAAGAGTGGGTCGGGGCCTAAGAATGGTGAACAATATGGGGCTCCGTTTGAGGAGGAGGAATGGGATAATGAAGAGGTTACATTTGTCCCTGGCGAGAAGATAGCGGATGAACTGGTTTTCTCTGGCAACCCTTACCCTGAAGTGGAAGATGTTAACACTGATGCAGATCAAGTTCAACAGGTTTGACACTACTTTTCTAAATATTCTGGCCAGTGCCACTATTTCATCTGTTGTACTGTGAGTTTCCTGTTTAGCCTTAAGTCTGCTATTCTATTACAATGATGCGATTCTTTATCATATAGATCCCCATTATTGACTTGATTGTATTTTTACATGTAAGACATAACATAAGCAGTAAGTTAAAATTGCTCTTCTGTCGTGGGTACTCTATTGCAAGAATATTTGGGGCAGATCATTCAGGTGACCATTGTATTAGTTCAACAGTCTAAGCCCCTGTATATATCTTAAATGTGATAGTCCATCTTCAAATGAGTTAGGCTTGCTGCTTAATGTAATTTCCTGAGAATGAGGAGTTTAAGGGTTTAGAAATTTATAAGCTGCTAGTGCTTCTCCTTCATGAGTGTGGTGTAATAATTATATATATATATATATATATATATATATATATATATATATATATATATATATATATATATATATATATATATATATATCAGTTGAATTCATATACTTTGTTTTTTAAAATTGGATCCTATATGGTTGAATATGGTTGATTGAGATTATTATTAAAATTTATTGGAATGTTAAAATTTATAGTAATATGGTTACATGGAATGATTGAAAGTTTACTTAAAGTACGCTGCAGACAAGCACATAAATATTTGTTTCTCAGTAACTTGTGATTGCTGGATTCTCTCCTGTCTCAGTTGCTAAACATATGAAACTTAAAGTGTTAAGTTTGTCCATTCTTTATGCAGAACTGCTCTGATATCTCTCTTGTAGCCCCTCCTCCTTTCAACTATTGCGATGATGATGATGGCAGTTTTATGTTTGATGATGACCGAAAGCCTTTTATTGGAGCACGGGAAAATAAGAAATCAAACATAATGGCTGGGGAGTCATGCTTTGATGTGCTGGATATCCCTGAGTCATTTGAAAGAGAGGACAAGCCAGTGAAGGAGGAAGAATTTCATGAATCTGTTGAAAATGTTTTTGATGATAGCTTCCAGTTTGACACCCCTTTTGTGGCTGCCAATGAGTTACCCGTACTTGACGATGGCTTGTTCTTAAAAACTGAAGATCTATTTAATCAAGTGGAACCAAATCCTTCAAATTTTGATATTCTTGACGAGTATCTCAAGTATTTTGAATCTGCTGATAGCAACTCAGAACATAACCTTCCTGAGAATGCTGCTCTCACTCATACTGAGATCCAAGATGTGGCTGATGAATCATTATCTACTCCGAAGGTAATTTTTTTGCTTTCTATCAGTGATCAAATTGCTTAGTTTATCTGTGAGGGGTTTGATCAACATTGTGATTCTTTGAAGCAGGTGGACAAACAAATTCAGACCAATGAAATAGAGCAATTGACATTGCCAGATACAAAAGGAAATGACGTTGCTTCCTCCTCCAACCAGTTTCCTGAAGACACTAAATTTGACTCAGGTAAACTAATAATATGATATCTTAATTCAATCTTCCGTAATCTAGTGAGCCTGGATTTGACAGTGTACTTGCTTATTACACATAAATATATCTTCTCCACCTTCCTGAGTCATTTTTCCTTGCAGAATACAAGCACCCATATGTCAATATGTTGGGGAAAAAAGCATCTCCCTACTCATTCTCCACCAAAGACACGTCTCTCAGGCTGGCTTCATCATCCCACTCTCCAAGTTCAATCCATGTTACCGCTGGAATGGTCCAAATCAGAAACACGGATGCATTTGGAAACAGGCTATCATGGTCATTTGACAAGAATGGGAATATTAAAGTTGTGATATCCCTCGCGTTACCACAAGGAGATCCATACTGTCTTGACATGCTGGCCAATCTTTTGTCAGGCAAGACATCATCAGCTATATCCAGGGCGTGGTTTTATCTAATTGTCTTCTGGGTTTTAATCATCTCCATTAGCTTCAAATTAGCAAGCCTTGTATCTACAAAGTAGATATAGCTAGCTGTTAAGGATGATGACTCTCAGCTAGCTTGGTTTGCTAACTGGTGTCTTTCAGCAATAACTTCCTGAAAACCATGTTAACTAGCTTAGAAAGACCAGGACGATAGTCTCATGGAGAAGAACATTATGTTCTGAATTGTAATTTGCACTGCTATGGTCATTATGTTGCTCTATGACCACGGACGCTGCTTACTTCTCTCATGCTTTGTACTGAATGGTTTAACACGTCTTACTTTTGTTATTGTATGGCAGTACTTCCCTTATCCTTGTCAAATATCTCCTTTGTTAATGACAAGGTAGGAAAAGTGTTCTGAAGTAACTGTCTTGTTCGAGTAAAATTACACTGGTGGTGTCTCTCAGCATGGATGATCAGTGCGCGTATTTTGCTGGATAGGTCGTAAGTTGTTTTAAGTTTTGAGTTTCATTTTGTGGTTCTTTGGCAAGCAACAAGATATCCTTTGGGTTCTTTTTTTCTCACTAAAAGTCCTATCTTCTGTGAACCCTGTTGGAACTTTTCTGAGAATTTAGTCCTGATTGAAGTCCTTGGTTCAGATCATTTATTGTAAAAACAAGAAAAAAGCAGAAGCCAATTGCTCCTAGCATCTTCTGTTTTGGTCAGCAGCTTCAGTGAGCTCTGTAACTCTGTTAAACAAAACTGGCCTGAGCCTTGAGGTATGAGCCAGCAAACAAGTACATCATACAATCGTGTACACAACACTGACAATTTAAGCGTACTACACAGTATGATGGAGTGTCATCTCGTACGAACCATTCCGAGTACTACAGTGTTTCGTTTATGTCTCTGTGCATCTGGGCCCACAAGTGTTGGCTTTTTGTTATCTTTTGGAGTCTTCTTTTCATGCTCTGAAAACAACGAATCCAATGTGTGTCACAAGATCACTACTGGCAGTCAGAAGATTCTAGCTTCAAGGGAACACATGCAGCTTACTTTACTTTAAACTCTTGGACACATTATAATCAGACAGATCACAATCCTATAAACAAATCATACTACTCAGTACTCCTTAGTTCTGTAATAAGATGGAGATTTACTTCTGTAAAATATATAACCAAAACACAGAGGGGACATTTTATTTAAAACATACATATCCATTTAACCTTGCACTTCTCATAATACAAACATTTTATATGCTAATAAAACATAAATGTAACTGACACAGATCTCAAATCTCAGACTCCGGCAAATCATGATAAGTAATGGAATCCGGATCTCCCTATTACAATATTAGCAAGGAAGTCAGATGAGATTTCTGTCTCCAATTCCCTTGATCCGATCCCAATATAGAAAAAATAAGTACCACGCTTAAGCACGCTAGATTAAAGTAATATGCATATTGGTTAAGAAAACTATAATAAGCACAACCAAATGGTCATCTCATTAAGACGGATCATAACTACCAAGTGGTCCAAGTCCCATACCTTCCAAGAGGATTCCAACAACTAATTAAATCTACATTTTGCTGGTTTTTTGACTTACGGTAGCGATAAGCATTGGATCCTCAATTTGACCTTCTGTTCCATTTCCAATCTGCACAAAACAAACAATAATTTACAAAACTAAGTCAAATATATAACCTTCGTGTCTAAGGTCTCCAATGCCTTTCTCTTTGTGAAATTCTATTAAACCAGTTAGTAAAACTTCTTTTCAAACAAAGGCCTATCTTTATTTCTACACATTGTTGAAAGTTGAATCTACCATCAAAATGAAATGCATGAAAACTTTATTTTTCCATTATCGGCGTATACTAAAGATATAAGACCTTTAACATGACTGATCTGAATTGCCTTCCAAATTCCAATTATATCGCCTCACACGGAATTCAGCAAAAATATTCTGAAACTTATGTTGAAATCGCGTATTCGAATTCCCAAAATTTCCCTCTAAAACGTGTTGCAACCAAGTTTGTAAAAATCACCAAATCTCATTTTCCACTTGTGTCCTTCACCTACAAACCCTAATCCCCAATTTCAACTAATTCCGGAAACCGTACCATTTCCGCACCTCCAACACACAAAAAAGTTCAATAAAAATTCAAATAAACGAAGACTTTATTTGAAAGACACTAGAAAGTATACAAACTGGCATATAATTTAATTACACGTCAGCGGAGGCGAAGACGACGAAGAAGACTCAGACTCAACAGCTGAAGCAGACGCAGGAACGACGACGTTCCGTCCTCTAGCTGCCGATATCCTCTCAAAACCCGATCTGAAAAACTCATCCACTTCCTCTCGTCGATCAGCTTCGAAAAACTCAAACTCCGCCATCAATTTCCTTTTACACGACAACACTTGTACTCGCCGTATCGACTTTTTCGGAGCCGGCGGACACGTTAGCCTTTCAGGAATCTTATTCGCTTCCGATTTTGGCGTCTCACATGATTTCGTCAAATTCGCATCCAAATTCTCTCCGATCCCGATTTTCCCGTCCTTTTGCGTCGTCGTCGTAGTCCTGCTCCGTTTCTTTATGTTAACGTTGCTGTCGGCGTTTTCCTTCCCAGGAGCTGCGGTTGATTGACGGTGGTCGGAGGCGGAGGATCGGCGCTTTAACAGTCGCGTGGACATCGCTCGTCGCCGGAATCTGCAGACGATAGAAAAGGTTGATAATTTAGAGAGAGAGAGAAAGATGCGCAGTGCGAAATCAGATGACAAGACAAAGGTACGTCGAAGTAGTATTTATTTACAATTAAGTACTTGAAGTTTCATAAATTACATGTCGAGCAAGTAGCTATTAGTGTACGACAAAAGAATGGGATTTCTTGAATAATGCAATTGATTAGTTTTATGCAGTTAGATTAATGAGCTTTGAAACTTGAGAATATTTAATTGAAGCTTTAGTTAATTTAAGACAATTACTGTAACAAAACATGTTGCTTAATCTGACGTTTAGTTATACTCAATGCTGCGTAAGTTCAAAATGAAAGGGAAGACTTAATTTTAACTGTTAATTTTGATAATTCCACTTGAAATGAAAGTTGGTTTTTAATAAATTGGACGGTTGGATTTAGAAAAAATCATATCAGTTGAGTTTGACGGTTATTGGAAATTAAATCCATCTGTTTGATTATTAGTAATCAATGATCAAGATCGTGTCCCACTGTCCTACGATTATTTATATGTTTTTTTTGAACTTTACTCTACTGTTTACTGCGTTTTTTTTCGTATTAATGTTTTTAGTAAATGATATCAAAAATTAATATTAAATTTTTATTTTTATTTTTATTTTAATGACTGAGAAGGATAATTTTGATAATTTGAATGTGAAAAAACATTGTTTTTAGGAATTCGGATTTTAAGGACAAATAATTGATTAGATTTTTGTTGTAAATTGATTGAAAAGCTTCTTACCTTAAATGCAAGATTGCTAGTAGTATTATGGGCCCGATAGGCGTAATGGCGAGGTAGGCCCACTCGACTAATACAATCTGGGCCTCACGCTATCATTCCGTACTCTTCAATCTATTTACAATCTGGCCAACAGAGTGGTGCTCTGTTGGTTGAGGGACCTGATAAAGGAACTTCAGGGCCAAGGTTCAAACCCTGGTCTCACCACTTTTCCTCAGATTTTTTTGGGTCTTTCTTTCCTCCCGCGCGAGCGAGGAGGTTGTGTGTGTTGTGCAGGAGGCTTTCTTCCTTGCTTGCCTTTGGACGTGGGGCTTGTTCGCGTCAGTGTTCATGAAGTGGTCGTGTAAGCAGAGCGGAGAGACATGCGCGCTTAATTGGCTAAACATGCTTGTCAATGATTGGATGAAGGTGTCCGTTGTGACCTGTGCTACTAGTGATTAGAATAGGATTCTCATGCATGAGATCTTAGACGAAATGTACCCATTGTAACCGCTATCAAAAAAAAATCTATCTACAATCAAAGTGACATCGTTTTAAATGAACAAGTATAGTTTCACTGTGAGGTTTGTGTAGCTTTGGTAAGCTTTCAGGTTACTTCTGAAATCTGTACATCATGATGTTTGAGATTTTTTAGGTGGCTGAGTTTAATGATTTACCTGTGTGGCTGCAAGGTTTTGAACTGGCAGCTCGAGCATTTATTTGTCACTTGGCATTTGGGACATTCAATTATGAGTAAGGTTCTTTTTATTTGTCTGAATTTGCAATACTTTGTTGAATGATCATATCATCAACGGAATGATTCGTGTTGGAATTGAACTAGGCTACAAAATGTAATATTATTCACATACGTACCATTTCGATAGTGGTCTATTCCGTCCGTGAAAACTTGAGACTAATTTTTTTGTAAAGAAACTAAAACAAAAGCTTTCCTTTGAAAACAATATCCTGATGCATGTTCTTCCATCTAGTGTTCATTCCCCTACCATTATCAAAATCTAAACGTAGGGTGCACGCTTCGATGAAATGTAGAGGAGTGTGACATCTAGTTTGAGTTTGGAATCACTTGGGGGAGGTGGCCTATGAGTTGAAATTTATTAATTATGTACCACTGTTCTTTTTCAATCAGCCATGGTAACTATGTGCTTTTATGTGACTGTTAAGACTTTGTACTGTTCGTTTTCGACCAGCAGTTTACATTTTTTCTGTTGGATTTTGCTTACAATAATCCATCTGCGCAAAACTTCAACGATAGGATATCAATGCATACTTGTGATCTACTCATTACACGGTGTCTATTTCACTGGATATGATGTTTCTCATTTACATTCATAGACATGATTATAACCCATCTCCGGTATTAAAGAGTTAGGTGTTTGTTTACAGAGCATCGAAACTAACGCCAGTTGGAATTCATATCTCATTTACGTACTTATCACCTGTATTATAAATTGTAGGACACATGCAAATTCAATACATATTGCGTTTACAGACATGCTTATACATCATTTGTTGTTTCTGTTTTTGGCATACTGTGAAATTTGGCATCTCTGATGTCTGCTTTCATCATCCTTTTTTCAGACTAAAAGTAGAAAATTTATAGTAAGCTACATTCTTTCGAAGTAAATCTACGGTTGCAGATTACTCGATATGTTTAGATTTTACTCGGTCTCATAGTTACAGTTAGCACTGTCCTTGCAGGTTTTATAGACGGCCATTAATCTGCCGTCTGCATTCGCTAGCTCTGGCATCAACTGCTTCGTCTTGTACAGAATACATGCTAATTATATCTGCCACCTTTTATTTGGTCCCCAGAATTTCAAATTCTTGAGATTAATGCTCCCATATCGGCAGAGTTCCCCCTAGTAATTATGACATCTTTTTTGTTGATGATTTATTTTGGAACCAAAAACTACTTGAGTAATAGGCAAAAGGTACAAAAGAAGGTCTGAACTAAAGTTGATAACACAATTCGTATGGGGGTATATATTCATCAAGCATTCTCTTCTGACCCAGCGCATCCATACGAAGGAAGTTACGTTCACAAACTAGGCAATCATGTTGAACGTCCTAAAACCTAGCTATAGCATTCAGAATGGGTCACAAGAGGTAGGATCTTGTGAGACAAGTAAATAAGCGTGAGACCAAAGAACACCATTTCATCCGTTCATTTTTATCAATGAATGGATGAGATTAAAAGATTAAGAAGTGTTGCATTTTGCATACATTTGTCTCCTACTTTAATTAAATAAATATATTTAATTTCAACTATTAGATTTATCAAAATAAATGATTATTATCATGTCTCTCCGTCTCACAATAAGATACCGTCTCACAATATGATACCGTCTCTCTAGATTCTAACTCGGGGTCACAATTAGGTAAATATACCTTTAGACTCTAAATAATCAGTTAAGAAAAATGTCTTGTATAAACGATAGACTAATCACAGTTCTTAATTTGCATAATTGTACGACCAAGATTCATGGCTAATATATAACAAAACTTAATTAAGGATAAACGAGAAAAAAATTAAAAAAATTGTAGATTATATACAAATTTTATTAAAAAATCAGTTAGCGACTAATCAATCACTATTTACTAGAAATTCGCAACACTTAGCTGCTCAGATTTCAAGAAACAATAATTAACAAATCATAGGCTGACAACAACCGCAACTGCATAATCGAGTTGTAGTCCGCAAATAATAGAGATCCACAATTAACAATCATGTCATCGATGTGTATGTCATAATCTATCAATCGGATTTCAAACTGTGTCAAAGTGAATTGTAAGGTAATATCATTCAATTATTGATTTGAATTTAAACTTTAAATAACTTAAATGCAGAGAATGATTCAAGAAGGAAAAATATATATTTGTAAAAACGCGAGACACGATTTTGATCGTTAATAATTTAACGGCTGAGATTTAAACTCAAAAATAATCATCAACTCGGTGTATTTTGCAAATCCCACTGTCAAATTATGAAAAAAATCAATTTTAATTTTAATCATAAGATTAATCTAATCAATAGTTCAAATTTAATCCTTCTATTTCACAAATATTTACCGTCAATCTAGAATTTACACCCTTGAATGCATAAATACAACTAGTACAATAGTGCAAGAATTTTCTTACCTTGTCTTGTTTGTATATTTCTCTTAAAACTTGTACATGATACATTTTATTTATTTATTTAGGTAAAGTATCACATGGAACTATTCAATTTCATGGATCTGTGGATCTCCCTTAATTACCATTGGATCTTAAAGTGCGATGGAAGGAGGGGACGATACGTGGATGGACCTAATTTTTTTATTATGCAACCAAGTGTATTATAGTCATAGGTAAGAATTAGTTTGTATCAATGTTAGCATTAATTGGTTGACAGCAAGTGTTTGATGCATTAATGTGGTGATGTGTAAGTTTTTTGGATGCATTAAATGTGTGATGTGTAAGTTTGTTGAATGCATTAAATGTGATGTGAGTTTGTTGATTTTAGTTTCCACACCATCATTTTCCACACTCATCCTTGAAGCTCAAACTCATCCGTTTCACCATCATTTTTCACACCCACCATTTTTCACACCCATCATTTTTCACACCCATCCTTGAAGCTCAAACTCATCCGTTTTCCTTGAAGCTCCTGTAAGTTCCTCATCCGTTTTCCCTGAAGCTCCTCTAAGCTCAAACTCATCCATTTTTCACACTCATCCGTTTGTAATCATTTGTTTCAAACTGCAATCACTCCTACTGCAAGTTATGGATAGTGGTGATGATGACAATGAGTTTGGAATATATCATACGAGAGAGGTGGTGGAGATGGTGACTAACTTTGGTGTGAATCAGAATCATTCTGAGAATGAGATGGTTGTGACCCCTGATTGTATATGGGTTGAAGGTGGAGGTGGAGATGGTAAGCATTCCATTTATATATTCTTCAGTCAGTGGCGCATTGTAACGGTGCATTTCATTGTTGAACCATAGAATTGAAGGGTTCTAGGGGATACACTCTCTATTTATGTATGTCCATCAACCATACTTCTCTATTTTTGAACCATTTATCTGAAAAGTAAAATGTCCCATTGAAATCATAAATGTCCATCAACCATATAGTTATCATAATGATGCAGAGCGAATGATATAATGTCATTTGGCAGATCATTTTGAAGTTCGATCGAATTTTTAATATCTCATTTTGGAGAAAACGATGTCATGGATAAAACTCAGTAGTTTTGCTACTAATGATAACCTTTTAAACTCATCTGGAATGTTTTACTATTTTATTTTTTATTTTTAAGTTTTACAGTCATATTTTAGGTAATTTTCTCAATTTTGTTTTAAATAATTATTCCTAATTCTGATAGGTTTAGATATTTAGTTATTTTTTGAAAGTTAGTTAAGATTTGGATTTGTATTTGTATTTCCTGGTTTTGTATTTTTTGATTTTCTAGTGTTTGTGCACTATATAAACAAATTCGAGGAGAAGAGGAAAACCGTTTTGAGATTGATAAATATCAATGTTTTACTCTATTCAATTTATTATTCGAGTTTCAAACATTATCATCTAAGCGTCCATATGCGTTGTATCACATTACAATTGTCATAAATGAGCTTGTACATGATGCATCACAATATTAAAAGTTGATAACTTGCAGAATAAGAATTACCTTTATGCATATTTTTATAAAACATGAATGATTTTTTATTTTATCTTTACATGGTTCATGAACCATATTTTTACATACTTCACGAGTTTTTAAATCATTTTTCGTAAAAGTCAATTAGTGGATACGAAAATGATTACTGGTATTTTAAACTTTTTTACTAAATGCATTATTACAAACAAAAAACTAAACATGTATATATGTTCATGAATCAAGAAGTGGAAATATGATTCATGTACCATACAAATTAATTTTATGTACCACAAAATCCATTAATTACCAAAATATACATAATTTAATACTACTTTTTGATTCAAGTCCCCATACAATTATTTTCATTAAGTTATACGTAAGATTAATTTATTAATATTCAATATATTGTAGAAAACCAATATTAATCAAGGCTTTTAAGTCTGAATAACCTTAATGGGCCTAGTGGGCCGTTTTACATGACCCATATAATATTCATCGGCTGTCGTGCCCATAAGATTCTGCCGCTATCAGAAAATAAATAGCCTGAAACTGCGGCTATAAATTATTTAATAATAAAAAAGTGTCAAGTTGTATCTTCATATTCATCATAATAAAGTTAGGCTTTCGGCCACCGAACAGGCCGCGTCTTCTTCGTGTCCACGACGTCTGCCGACTCTCTCCATCTTCCCTATTTCTCCTCTCCTCTCCGCATTCCCATTCCCATTCCCATTCCCATTTCATCCATCTTCTGCGGTACGTATTCATCATCTCTTAACTCATTTTCTTTTCTGCTCAATCGATCGTGTCTGCTTCCATTTCGATGCCACTTTTTTAGATCTCCTATTTTATTAGTTATTTTTTTGCTTAGCTTTTGTATGTGGATTTTGTTAGTATTGAATTGAATCTTTTTGAAGAGGAATTCTTTATCACTGAATTAAAGATTGAAGCTGTTTTGGTCTACCAGCATTTACTAAACAGGTCTGATTCATTTTAGTTGAATATTTATGAATCACTATTTACTAGTAGTAATATTCATAACCAGCTACTGAAATAAAGGATGTAACCTTTTGTTTGATGTTCTTGTTGCATTTAGCAATCTTTTATATGTAGCGAAATCTCGTAGATATGTTGTTGCTTTTAGACATGTTTATTCGTTGTGCTGATCCATTTTTTCTCAATATTGATCAGGAAATTGAAAATTCAGAATTATCAACTATGGTATGTTGCAACTGATTCAAATACAGTTTGTGGTGATGATTGTATGATCAGTCCCCTTATTATATGCTGGTTTTCTTGACCAGGGTAAAGCTCCAGCTATGTTTGAGGATGAATTGCTCAAGGATTTCTCAAATGGTACCAAATTAGTATCCAAATCTAAAGAGGTTGTTGTAGCTGTCGGGAATAAACAAGTGTGATTTTGACTTTCTATCTTTCAAAAAATATTTATCTAAAGACCTTGAATCTGATTTACCCTTGTTCAACTTTGATCAGTATTTGGTGGGGGGAGTAGATGAATGCGGTTTATCTATTGGAGTTTTGGTCCTTGATCAAAGTACAAATAATTGGTAAGTCATAGTTTTCTTATTGTTTAAATTCCATAATATTATTATTTTTATCTCTTCATTATTAGAGTTGCTGAATGAGATGCAAATTGCAGGACTGCGCCTGTTATTTTGGGGGACAAACCTAAATTATGCAAGGATCAGTCTGTCATCGTTTTGAATGAAGAACGCATGTTAGTTATTCGGAGGGATGTAGCTCCAGTTGACAGCATATGGTTTCTTGAGGTAGATTTCTGCACACTTCTGATGAATAGTTGAAAAGCTGCCCAATATTTGTTTGATTTAATGATGCATTATTAATTCCTGATCCGGTCCATACTTGAATTGTGTCAGTTTAACACCAGATTTGTTAGAGAACAGAGTCAAACTCTTGGAATGGAAGTTGTGGCTTGGAGTAAAGGAGTTATAGGTCAAGATCTGAAACCCGTTGTTATTAGCGGGCCATCTGGAGTTGGTAAAGGCACATTGATATCAAAATTGATGGAGGAATTCCCAACAAAGTTTGGGTTTTCTGTTAGTCACACTACACGTGCACCTCGAAAAATGGAGGAAAATGGTGTCCATTATCATTTTAGCGAGCGCAATGCTATGGAGAACGATATAAAAGATGGGAAGTTCTTAGAGTTTGCTCTGGTTCATGATAACCTGTATGGTTCTAGTGTTGAAGCTGTTGAAGTTGTAGCTGATGCGGGGAAGGTAAAAATATTCGTACCTCAATTGCTGCCATAATCCCTTATGTGCGTGCTGGTTGTATAGTAGTAGTAATCATTTGTTAAATATGGGGTTCCTCATCTGCTCCTGTGGTTGAAAGCACATGTAAACTTGGAAGTTGAAAGACACAGAATCTGCTTGAAGCTGTCTTTCAAAATGAACCATATTTAAGGGGAACCTAATTTCATATGGCATAGAAATATTTGCTAAGTGAAGCATGTGCATATTTTGGGCATGTACACCACAATTGTGTCTTTTTTTAAATTTAAAATCGTAGTTTGCTTTCTACAGAGATGCATCCTTGACATTGATGTGCAAGGAGCAAGGCAAGTAAGGGCCAGTCCGCTTGGAGCAACATTTATCTTCATCAGACCACCTTCATTCACAGAACTTGAGAAACGCCTTCGTGCTAGGTAAGCTTGATCCGCTTTTTGCTTACACTGTATTGCTTGGGTTCGTGAATCATTAGTCATGACATAATAACTACTAACAGGGGCACTGAAACTGAGGAGCAGGTTCAAAAGCGATTGAGAAATGCTAAAGCGGAAGTTGAGCAGGGTTTATCTTCTGGGATCTTTGATCATATTTTGGAAAATAATGATCTTGAAGAATGTTACCGAAATCTTAAGGTATTTTACAAGCCATAATAGGGTAGTTGTTAACTTATTATCTGCCGAGTAAGTACACTGGTTTTATCTGTTCTCTCTCTGTTCTCTCTCTGTTCATATATATCTTCCACGGTGACATTCAGCTTTACAACTTTTGTTTAAGAATTTAATGATGTAATCAATGAGTAAACCCCAAAAGAGTTCAACATGTGGTTTTCTCCTTGTTTCAGAAACTTCTGGGTCTTGATGTAACCCCAGATCTGTGTAAAAGTAAGTTGTCATCGTTAATAATCCACGTATTCTGCGAGTGATCTTGTACTCATCAAAGAATTGCATTGAAATTTTTCCACAATATATTTACCTTTTTCTAAATCAACCTAATCATTTGGGTGCAGCATACCCATTACCTGAACCATGTTTGAGTATGTATCATCCTCTGGCAGCAAATCCAATGGATCAAGTTGTCATCAACTTTAAGAACAACAAGTAAGTTAATCACAGAGATTTTTAGTAACTTATCGGGTAAATATTGTATGCTAAATCAAATCTTTGTGAAACAGGTTTGTCCTGGATGTGTCATGTCTCCGAGGAGGTGCCCCAGGCAGGACCAGAGGGTTGAAAACGCACCTCTTGTCCAACTCCGGCACTGAGACAGACCAGTGCATCAGCTAATCCATAAGAAAAACCATTGAAACCACACCACTAACTTTTGATGAAGATGAAAATTTGCATTTCCCTGTTTTCGCTTGGGGCCATAATAGACAATTTGAACAAAATGAGTAGTTGGTCAGCGATTCATCATCTTAGCTTAGCAAAAATGTTTTTCATCATTTATTATTATAATCCATCAGATCAGAGTGAGATCAGGTGAGCTGTATCCATTGCTCCAATAAATAGATGCATTAGCGGAGACACCAAGGCTGTATTCTTATATACTCCTCCGTCCCATTTTGAGTGTCTCATTTGAAAACTTTCACGGTTTTTAAAAAAATTGAAAAGAGTAAATTATTATAAACCACCTTTATATTGGGTGTCTTTTGACAAAACCACCTCTATAAAAAATATTTACTTAATAACACCTTTATACTATAATTTATTGTCAAAACACACCTTTTATTAAAATTACTTAAAACCACCTATATATTAATCACATTTTCATAAAACCACCTATATACATATTACTTAATATAGAGGTGTGTATCATGTGAATCCTCTCAATTTGGTGGACTCGTGGATCCCCTCTTGCATCCGTTGATTGCATTTTTTGGTTGTGCATCGGAGGTTGGATATGCATTTGATGTTATTTTTAGTAATTTCATTTTTTCTATGTTTTGTGTTGTTTGGATATATTTAAATAAAGTTTTAACAGAAAACTTAACACTGTTAACTAAAGGTGTATTATGACAATAAAGATAGTATACTGGTGGTTTGCAGAAAATAATTTGTATACAGGTGGTTTTGTCAAAATACACCAAACATAAAGGTGGTTTTAAGTAATTTTCTCTTCTAAATAATATGTATATAGGTGGTTTTATGAAAATGTGATTAATATATAGGTGGTTTTAAGTAATTTTAACAAAAGGTGTGTTTTGGCAATAAATTATAGTATAAAGGTGTTATTAAGTAAATATTTTTTATAGAGGTGGTTTTGTCAAAAGACACCCAATATAAAGGTGGTTTAAAGTAATTTACTCAATTGAAAAATGTGAAATAAAAAGTAAGAAAGAGAATGAGTGAGATAAAAAGTATGAAAGAGAGTGTAAATGTAGAGGTAAAAAAGTTTATATTTTAGGAAATGAGAAGATCATTTTGGGACATCTAAAAAGGAAATGAGACACTCATAACGGGACAGAGGGAGTATTTGACAAAAACTAATATATGCTTCTGACTTGAGAAAGAAACTTGGTCATTTACCTTCAAGTTATTTGAAAGAAGCTAGATAGCTACATTAACATAAGTCAGAGATTTTTTGATGGTTCACATCATGGTATGTAAGTCTATGTTTGTGTTTTTTAATGTAAAAGGTCCTTTTGGTTTGTTTTTGAGTTGAGTTTTTACCTCCATTGCAGATCAAAAGGCTGTTTGTAATTCCTTGATCCAGCTTGTTGATAAAATTGCTGACACCAATCAGCTTTCCTAAAAAAGGAAGGATAATTAAAATAGTTCTGCCACAGAAGAGAAACCCGTCAAACATCAGAACCAGGCCAGCACAGAGTACATGAGAAGTGGAACTGATATAAGTAAAGCAAACCTTCCATTCCTGTAGAACAACACAATTAGAATTAGGGGTGCAAACAAATCGAGTATCAGGTTGCTCAAGCTCGGCTCAAATAAAATTACGATTCGATAAATTATGAAATACTCGAGCTCGTCTCAAGCTCGATTTTAGAGCTCGTCTCAAGCCCGATTAGAGCTTGAAATCAAGCATATTTAAGGGTACATGGACCATTACAAAAAATTAAGGTCCAACCCACATTTGTAGCTCAAAGCATCATTGCTATTTATACTATACTTGTCTTAAAATTTACATACACACAATCAATGTTAACCGGTACAGGATACGGATACATATACGGGTACCGTACGATACGGGGTTTCGTCAAATTTTCAAAAAGTAGGATACGATATGTCACGGATACGTTTATTAATTAACATATATTTGAACTATAAATTATATTTATAAAATAAAAATGTACTAATTCATACAAAATAAGGGTTGCGCCTTTAATACGAGTTAGATATACTGTACTGAGAGCTATTACTTTGTTAACATATGATTTATATTAGTCATATTTGTTATTTTAGGAATATATATTTAATAATTCTATTTTTTTTAAATCATAGATATAATATATAATGTACATATAAAGTCAAGATACATTTTTAATAATGGATGTCTAAATTCGAGTATAATACGAGTATGCGTATCGGATACGAATACGAATACGGTACGGATACGTGAGCAAAATGAAGTATCGGTGCATCATAGGTGGGATATAAATTTCACAATCTTAATATTGTGTATTGATTTTCACTTATGTTTTTATCCCATATCAATTAGTTTGTTACAAATTTTATGTGTTATTATATTTATATTGCTAAGTTCTACTACTATCTTATTTTTACAATGATTATTAATATGTTTTAACTATATTTAAATATATATTAATATAAACGAGTAGTTCACGAGCTTATCGAGCGGAGTATTTATATTGCTAAGTTCATGTTCGGCTTGTTTAATAAACAGAGTATCAAATCATGTTCAAGCTTGACTCGTTTAAATTCGAGCCGAGCTTTGACCGAGTACTTTCACGAGTAGCTCGCGAGCATATCAGTACACTTGCACTCTAATTAGAATTAAGTGTGCAAGAGAGATTTCTACTATCGAAATGAAAGACATCAACTGCTAGGAGCTCATCAAGTTCGCTCCTTTCGCCCATTTCCTAATACTATCCTAATGAGAACAAAGTCATCTAGGTTACCACGACTTAAGATACTTAAGTCGACCACTAGGGTGGTGTCCTAGTAGTTAGAGCATCTTCATAAATGGTCTAGGTCCTAGGTTCAAGCCAAGAGACCACATCTTGCATTGGAGAATTATAATTGGTGAATGCTTGCTTTGTTGGTGATATTTGCTTGGAGATAGAGATGCTTACATGGAGAGAGTTGATTGATGGAGACTTGATATGGAGAGCTTACATGGATAATGAAGATTGACCAATGAAAATGCTTACTTGGAGAACGAAGATTGGTGAATGAGAGCTAATGAAGATGTTTAATTAGAGAACATAGATTTGAGATGTAGAGATTATAAATATTTGAGCTTGAATGATACCGTTGTTGCAGTAGGTCATCGTTAGATGGTTCCGAAATTCATAACAACGAGATATTTGTAAACATTACATGTAATCAAAAAAAACTTAGGATACTTAAGAAATCATGGTACTCCAACAACAAGAGTGCTATTAGCATAAGTTATCTAAGTGGCATGCACAAAATTCCAACCCTATGTGGGGACATATAAAGTGTTACACAAATAGCATTTAAAAATGATAAGTACATAAATATAATGAGAGGGATAAGTTCTAGAGAGACGATAGATATTTGTAAAACAGAAGGACTAAATCTCAATTGTTGATTAGATTGATCTGACGGTTGAGATTAAAATCGGTTTTTTATAATTTGGCAGTTGGATTTGCAAAATACACGGGCGGTTGGAGTTGACGGTTATTTTTTAGTTTAAATATTAGCCGTTAGATTATTAAAAACCAATAATGAATGCATTTAATCTATAACCGTTCTCTATAATGAGATTTACTAATATATGTTTGTCCTTCTTGAACCGTTCTCTATAATGAGATTTACTCTTGAGGATATTTTTTTGTGGACTCGTGAACCTCACTTTGCATACGTTGATTGCATTTAATCAATGAATACTAACACAATAATGAAACTTGTGAGTTGCACATATTTTGCACGTCACATTGCACATGAGCAATGACGTTGTGCATATTGCACATTGCACGTCAACAGATGCAAAGTGGAGTTTACGAGTCCATTAAAAAGATGGATCCACACGAGCAAACCTGTCATATAAGTATATGAAACGTTACCATTAGGGGTGTCCAAAATGGCCCAAAAGCCCGGTAAAAGCCTGACAGCCCGGGCCGAGCCCGATGTCTTAGGGCCGGACTCGGCCTTGCCTTTCGAAGCTCGCTCGGCCGAAAGCCTGGCCCGACCCAAAGTCCGAAAAAAGCTCGTGTATATAAATTATACGATTTATGAATATTAGTGTCAAAATCGTATTATTTGAAATATATATTGTTTGATTTTTACTATGATAACATATACTAAATAAAATATGTAGATCAAAAACAACTATATTTAGTACATGTTCAAATATTTTTATTTTTCAAAACAATATATATATATAGAGACATGTGTTTAATGTATAATTAAATGAAAAATATTAGATACGTAAACAATATTGCAGGCATGCAAATTATGACTTTAAAGTTATCTATCAACTCAATATCTTGTCTTTTTAAAGAATAAATAATTATTTTAAAAATTATTTGACATAACGGAGTATTAAAAATATTTAAAATGATATAAATATTAAATATTATTTATTTATTTTTTTTGAAAATCTCATAAAGAGTTCGATTCGGCCCAGTCAAGCCCGAAGTCAATGGACTTTTGAATTTTGAAGAGCCTCAGCCCGGTCTGGCCCGATTTTTTCAAAAAATCTGAATTTCTTACGATTTTTATGGCGCGAACTTGGCATTTTAGGGTGAGGCGCGACCCGGTCCGGTCCGATGGACACCCCTAGTTACCTTGACTTAAGAAAGAAAAACTCATCCTTGTATATCTTGCTCAATTCACACAGAAAAAATCATGAGTTACTGTTTGACACATCAACCCTCTTAAACACTGAAACTGTACTGAAACTACACTGAAGTAGCCATCAATCATAAAATCAGTGTGAGGGGACACAACAAAGTTATAGACCCACGTAGATGTTCCAAAGCAAATCCAACACAACCATGAATAGCAGAATGGAGTACAATATACCTTCAATGAACAGCAGAATGGAGTACAATATACCTTCAATGAATAGCAGAATGGAGTACAATATACCTTTAATGAACAGCAGAATGGAGTACAATATATGCAGCTTACATTCCTTCTTCATTTTTTACATTGTGATGACGCGTCCTTGCGTGGAAGAAAACACTCAGAAAAAATCATGTAACTTTTATTAAAAAATTAAATTAATTGTCTAATAACGTTAGCTAACTTACATTTAAATAGAAAACTCTGTAAACCTAAAAATGATATTAAGAAATATTAAAAATCAAATAGTAAAAGACTTAGATGACCAACAAAGCCGAGTACTGACCGCCTATCATTCTTTTCGAAACAATGTATTATGAGTCCTAATCAGATTTAGGACTTCTAAAAACCGTGAAAACTGTTAATGCACACCTTCTTCGGATGGTCTCAATTCTTGTAGAAACTCAGCGCTCTTCGCTCTGTATCACATTGACTATCAAATAATCAAGATGAATCAATACATTATTATCAATTCGATGCTCGAAAAAGACCTTACATTAAAAGAATGAACAAAATGCTCACCAAGAGCGAGATTAGATCTCCAAGATAGTTTGGAAGGATGCAACAAATTTGGGAAAGTGAAGAAAGTCGCAAGATGATCAAGCAGGTGGCGATCGGAGTTCGCCGAAGCAGATTGGAAATGAACCATGATGAAAATGGAAAACGCAACTCAACCTTGGTAAAATTTCGAGCCAGCTCCGAACCTAACTGGACAACTTCAACCTGAGTCATGAGCTCCATCAGAGTGTTAAACTCAAATAAATGATGAAAAATTATCCTGTGCTAGTTCTCGTGGTTAGTTTATCATAATCACACCTCAAGATTTATATTTGCCAAGTGACAATAGTCAACTAGTTGGACTTGAAATAGTGATAACTTGACTCATGTTGCAACTATCAAAAAGTAATTTTTTACGTAAGAATTGAATTCAAAGTAGCTTGCCTTGAAATTTATTTTAAAGGAATATATTTATCAAACCAAAATTCAAATGCAATGAAATTCTCAAACCCTTTCCTAAAAAATAGAGTCAACGAATATGTGGTCGAAAGAAATATCGATTTGATTGTTCATAATAAATCTTTGTAAGACATTAAAGACACAAATAATTTCAACTCTCAGATAGAATATTTTCTACTTGTAAAATAACCTCCTTTTTTTTTGATTGCAGGCCAAAGGCCGAACGTACAACTCGAGGACTTAAAAGACTAACAAAAGTTAGTCTGACCCAGTCTAGTCCAATCAAATTGACAAGACAAACTAAGAACTAAACCGAGTAAAATAACCTCCTATTAAAGAGTATACTGAGCTGAATCCTAGATTAGATAGGTCTCGACATTGGAGTAAAGTAGTATTGGACGAGTCCTATATACGAGGCATAGGTTCGGGTTGAACGTAATTTTACGTATCTTTTTATACTATTGGGGTCGAGTAGGAGATGGTTTTGCCGTACTTATAAAACCCTATAATTTTTAGGATAGGGTCGAGCTGTCACTGAAGCGGCCCTAAGCCTCGTTAGCTTCTTTTAATATTATATTAATCTTTTCAAATTTATAATTTAATACATGAAAAATGAGATATTTAAAGTTTGATTTAACGTATCTTACACTTATATTATTTTTACGAAGTATAAAACTATACATTTTGAAAAATTTAGCTTATACTTAGTATTTTATGAAAATAAATATAAATAGGGATTCATGTGTTCGATTATTGATCTTTAGGACAAGTTTTTTTATGGGTTAATTACAGATGACCACCCGCATAATATGCCATATTCCATGCCACCGCCCTTATATTGCAATATTACATTCGACCACCTTTATAACTAAAAACTTTCCAAAGAACCACCTCAGTTAACGGCAGTTAATGGAGAGGGTGGTTAAATGGAAATAAAATTGATTATAAAGGTGGCGAAGTGGAAACATATTTATTATAGAGGTGGTTTATTGTAATAAAAATACTATTATTATATTAAAAAATTAATATATTTAACGGTAACGGTGACAGTACAGTGCGTGGGTGGTTGATTGGAAATTTTATACTTATAAGGGTGGTGGAATGTATTATTACAATATAGGGGTGGTTTGATGGAATATAGCATATTATACGGGTGGTTATCCGTAATTAACCCTTTTTTTATATATGAACTAAGAGTAGGATTGAGAGCTTTGATTCGAACGGTCTTATGGTCGATATCAGAACTTTCGAATCCTAAGACTAAATGGCTAAAACCTAATCCCTAAGGATGGACAACCTCAAACAATCTATGAATTTTTTTACTTATATAAATTATAAGATATCCAAATTGTTCATATATATTATCATCTAATATGAAATATATTAAACAGATTTCGTTAGAATATCTTAGTAAATACTTTTGGTCCTAAAATTTTAACTCTAAGAAATATACCTTTCTTGGAGTTGTTGCTTTCATTTTTCCGGATCGGAAGACATGCCTTCATTCCTTAAATATTCATTGAGAAAGAACATTAAACTCATGAAAAATGTAAAAAATAATATATAAAAAAATTAATATAATGAAAAGTATAAAATACGTATGCCAAACAAAACAAAATACGTATAAAAATACGGCGTACCTTATCATCATCATCAACAACATCAAACCCTTCTCTCACCACATTCATCCATCTCGCGTGCCCTAACCCTAAAATTCCCAATCTCAAAATCCGACACCCATCGATGCTTTTCTAACCCCCTTTTTCCTTCCTCAAATTCCACCTTTTTCAATTTGCATCCTCCCTTAATGGACGTATCCACCACCGCCGACGATCTATCCTCCGCGCCTGAGTCATGGGAGGTCGCTGATTTGGAAGAGAGCGTTAGGAAATTGAAGCTCTCTCTTGCTTTGGATACTAGTAAGGATGGTGGTGACTCTACTTTATCGACTGATTCGGTTGGTGCTGATGCTTCTGTCAAATCTGGCTCTGAGGGGTTGAGTGAGGATGCTTTGAGTCAGGTTGATCAGTTTTTAAGGGAAGCATTGCAGAATCCCAGAGAGAGATTGTCTGGTAAATTTTGCTTCAAGCCCGCCTTTACCTTGATTTGATTACATAGTTGGAACAAAAGCATGATTTTTTGGTTAGAGGAAATTTGTTTTCTCATTGTGGCTTGAAATACAGTGGATTTAGTTCGAGCTTTAATGCTGATCTTATAATTAATTCATCAAAGTTCTTGATAGTGAGTTCAAAGCCTTTTTGAATTTGATTTCACTCGCATAGTTTGTTAGTGTTGACTTGAGAAAGTTGAAAAGTAGGCGGTTAGTTAATATAGTGTCTGAATAGTTTTTTCCTTGTCTAGATGTTGTGTTGTTTACTGGGCTGCAACATATATGCTAGTTTCCTTATAGTCCATCAACAATTTTGTAGTAATAAAAGTTAATAGTACACAAAAATGCTACTTGTACTGCTATTTGGAAGTTGGAACTAGATACTAAACATAAAACTTCACTGGAGATGGTTTCTCAAAAATATTTCTTTGCTTGAAGAGGATTGTGTCAGTATATTGTGAGCTGGGTTGGTTTGAAAATCAGAGTTGCAATTGGCTTTTCTTCGCTTGTTTGACTTGTAGTTTGTTTCAAAAAAAAATTTGTTGGCCACATGATCAATAAAGTGAAAACTATATTACAGTTTACGTCTATATATATTAGACCCTGATGTTTATACGAGTTTCCATCTCATCACGTGAATCTGTAAATCATATTCCTATCTTAATGTTGGTAATTAACGTTTTAACTTACTTCCATGTTCTAATCTTGATTTATTTTCTTAGTTCTGAGAATAGATCAAGATGTGGAAAAGTTTATCCGTAATCCGAAACAGCAACAACTTGAGTTCCAGCATTTGCCTACTTCTTATTTAAGATTGGCTGCTCATCGCGTGGCTCAGCATTACTCTTTGCAGTCAATGGTTTTGATGGATGATAGTTTGCCTGATGGTTCTGGTTCAAGAATTATTGTGACAAAGACCCCTGAATGTCGCCTTCCTAAAGTTCGCCTTGCTGATATTCCGCTTAGTTTGCCATCTGATGGCAGTGATCTGGTTAAGGTTGCAATTAAACAAAGACCACAAAAACGATCACAGTCTTCAAATTCAGGGAATTCTGATTCACTGAAATCTAATAATTCCAAGAGTGTTGAGGAAAGGAATGAAGAGTACAATAGGGCACGAGCCAGAATTTTCAGTTCAAACAGTTCAGGCACTGTAGGAGTTGGTAAACAAGATAAAGAAGTAAAAGCTCGTGAAAATATCCTGCAGGGTTCTGTAGGAATTCCTAAAATGAAAGAAAAATCTGTTTCCGCAGGAAATGATGCTAGTCTCAGTAGATCTTTCAGTGATTCTTCTGCAGGTGGCAGCAGATTATATAGGCCAAAGGCAGAGACAGAAACGTCAAGTCGCACCAGGCCAAATAATAGAGTTGCTATCTTTCGTGATCGTGATATAGAGTGCAGGGACCCAGACTATGATAGAAGCTATGATAGGTACAACAGTTTCTATGTTCTCTTTAAATTTTACTCCAAGAATTTACCTGTAGCTGGTTCTCAGTTGTCAGACTAATATACCTACACATTTGATTCTAGATATGTGCAAAGATTTGATCCTGGATTTGGATTTAATGGGGGCCTTACCCCATGCAGCCTATGTATGCACCTGC